>CANXYC011064148.1:0-11792 GCA_948193065.1 Aleurites moluccanus | reverse complement strand
GTGCAAGTACTTATCCCTAGCTGAGTGGTGGTATAACTCAGCCTACCACAGTGCTCTACAAATGTCCCCCCTTTGAAGCATTATATGGATATCCCCCACCATTTCCACCAGTGCTACTACTTGTCTCTTTGAAAGTGCAAGCTGTGGGTGAGCTTCTCCAGCACAGACAACAACTCCTTGACACTATCAAGGAGAATTTAGCCTTAGCCCAAAGCAGAATGAGACAGCATCAGGATAAGCATAGGATTGAGAGGGTATTTGAGGTTGGGGATTGGGTTTTCTTAAGGTTACAACCCTATAGATAGACCTCTATAGCCCTAAGATAGCATCTGAAACTCACTGCCAAATACTATGGGCCCTTTCAAGTGCTGGCTAAGATTCAGAAAGTAGCATACAAGTTGGATTTGCCACCATACACCCTGTGTTTCATGTCTTCTTACTTAAGAGAAAAGTGGGGCAGCAGGTCACACCATTGCAGGATCTTCTTACCATGTATGATGATCTTCCTGTGGCAGAACCAGAGCAAGTTTTGAAGACTAGAACCATCACTAGGGATACTCAGGCTGTGTTCCAAGGCTTAATCAAATGGAAGAATCTACCTATAAAAGATGCTACATGGGAAGATTGTTCTTTCATCCAAAAGCAGTTTCCTGATTGTCATCTTTCTTGGGGTCAAGAAAGGGCTCAAGGGGAGGGTATTGTTACATATTATAGGAAGAAATGGAAATGGAAACAGTAGTGTTGAATTGTGTTGTTAATAAGTATAGTTGTTGGTTAATAAGAGAATAATATAGGATCAGTAGTAGGGGATGCGAGCCTTAGAAAGCAGGAGGAAAATCTGTTAAAGGGTGGTTAAATGGGAACAGCTAGTAATTGAATAACCAACTGTATAAAAGGAGCCAATAAACAGCTCCAGGGCATTCTATTATGCAATAAAGATAATTTCTTCTTCTTCTCTAATTCTCTTCTCTCTCTATAATCCTAATTCTTTTAATTCTCTCTCTATAACCCTAATGCTTCTAATTCTCTCTCAATTTCTCAATTCCCTTCTATTTCCTAATTCTAAACCCTAGAATTTCGAATCACAAACTGTTAAGAATAACCATCTTAACAGAAATTTAGAAAAAAAATAATAATAAAACAGATAAGATTAAATTGAAAAAAAGTGAAACAAAGTGCAAAAATATAAATAAGTTCCTCAATTTTTTTAGTTTAGCTCAAATAGGTCCAATTTTGCATGGAAATTTAATATCTCCATCCAAATTGGCTTGTTTGAGCCAAATTTTAGGGGTTCATTTGAACCATAAAAAAGAAAAAGAGTTTAAGTAAGCAAAATGATATAGTTTATGAGTTTATTTAAACTTTTGCCCTAATTTTTAATATTTTTTTTTGTTATTTAGAGAAGAGCAGTATTAGGCTGTTTTACTGGTTAAAGAACTCACCAACTTTTGTGTTTCTTATTTTTAATTTATCTTTAAATAAGGAAATTATATTGTGTGATGTAGTCCACACTTAAAACCTTATATTACCAATACATTGTAATAAATTACTGGAATTCCCTCATACCATGATTCTATCCACACAATAATAACTTTATTTTGATATAAAGTTAAATTCTTACCCTGCTCGCCAACCTCTCAGATTCTTCTCTCTTATTTTGCTTTCGTCACTTTTTTTTTTATTTTTTTATTCCACAGACTAATCTTTTTCTGCGAGTAGTCTTTTTCTGCAAATTTTTCATGGAGGCGAATGGATCAATAACTAAAAAAAAAAAGATTTCCAGAGATGATTAGTTGGTAATCATCAAAGTATTAATTTCATTCTTTGGTTCTTTAGTAAGGTGTGAACCCTAGTCCATTATGCTCAAGCAATCATGTAAATAAAATAACTTAAAGAAAAGGAAAATGGAGAAGTATCCATGAGAGCAACATGAGCAGATTTCTTGTTTATTCTCTCAACTTGCTTAAGCTTATACCACTCTGGATAACCATGCTTCTTCCAGCAAACATCAACTGTATGTTTGGTGCTATTGCAGGGAGTACAAAAACGAGTTGAAGTCTTGGAGGTGTTCTTTTGTATAGCTAGATCTGAAGCCTCAGAATGACCTTTTTGTTCCCATTATAACTTGTCTCTGTACTTCGTGGCGGACAAGTGAATAAGCTTCTTCCAGGCTTGGTAAAGGAGTGGTAATCAAAATATGCCTACTAAATTGATATAAATTGTGATCTAGGCTTGCAAGAAACATATAGTCTCGATCCTCAGTAATACACTTACCTTTGTCAGTGGAACATGTCATATCATTGGGTCTTCAATAATTAAGTTCTATGAAAATTGAATTCAACTCATTATAGTATTCTGCAAGAGGCTGACCACCCTGACGCAATTGAAATGACTTTTTCATCAGGTCCTATACTTGAGAAGGGTCAGAGACATCAAGATAGCTTCTTTTAACTGAATCCCAAACTTCCTTAGCCATTCCACACTATACAAAGTGTGACATTAGATTATTAGTGATGGGATTAATGAGCCAAGACTTGACAAGAGCATCTTCAGCCTCCCATTCATCATAGCCTGAATCATCCTTTTTAGGTTCAGGTTTCCCACTGTAATTTAACCCTTCTTTCTTTTTTCTGTACAAAGAAAAAAAAATATGTATCTCCAAAACTTTAGACCAAATATAATAGTTAGCACCATCCAATTTGATATGGATTGAAGAAAGGTTTGTGAATAGTTACTGTGGAGAGCTTTTCGCTGTCAGGAATTTTTGTGTTAATTTTGGTAGAATGGTTGCAAATAGGTGATGGCTAGAATTTTAGAGTTTGGTTGTGACTAGGTGGCGGCTAGGGTTAGAGCTCAGGCTTTGATACCAAATAGATAAATGGATTAAGTGAATTTATTCATATATTTTAAAGGTATTTATACAAAATACATTACTATTTAAGGTAAGTCAACTATACAGGAATATGACAACTAATACATTAATTCCTAAATAAATAAAATATTAACAACAAAATATATGCTAATTAGTGACATTGTTGCATCTGTACATGTTGAGGGCTTTTAGTTAGACATCCTAATATGCATTTTTTTTTTCTCCTTCCACCTCCTTTAAGAATTATGATTTGCTTTAAATTGAATATGGCCTAAAATTGAATTAGAGTACTCATTGTAGTGAGTACAAAATTCTGCTGCAATCATAGTAGTAAAGAAATTATAATACTGAGCTAAACTGCTAAAATATTCAGAGGAAACTAGGGAAAAAATTCTGGAAAAAAGGAAAAATCAATCATTCAGAAAAATCATGCAAATCTCCTTAATGCTTAGTCTTAATAATTTGATTATGGTTGTGTTAGAGTGAATAAAAAGAAAACAAAATCTGTGAACTTAGAATGATGCAATGAAAATGTGAAAAAAAAAAAAAAACCCTGAAAGAAAGAGATCATGATAGAAGATGAAGAAAAAGAGGAAAGAAGAAAATAAAGTGAGTCTTACTGGTACTGATACAATATATATATTACACACAGACACACACACACATGTAAATATCAAGGAAAGCAGATGAAGAAAAAGGATAAAAGGACGAAATAACCTGGAAATTGGTAGCCATTTGCCTCAAGGGAAGATGATGATGTGTTGTTTGCACTTTGCTGTTTGTAGTTTACACTTGGCCGAAGAAGATGGAAATGATGTGTCTAACGTCTAACTCTTAAGTTCTCTGTTTTTAAATGAACATCTTTTCTTTTATTTATTTATTTATTTATTTTGTTAGCAAGTGTTGGATTAGGATAGGTCAGAAGTTATTAGATTTTAATAAATAATTAAAGGGAAGTTAAAAAGTTCCTTTTCGAGTTAGGTGTCTATTTAAATTCTAATTTTTAAAATTTCATCCAAAAATTCAGATAAAACAGTAAAATATAGTGGGAAAAAATCAAGCGCTCCTAAGCCCAAGGTTGTGCTTGGTTGCACCTAGTCGTGCCTTTAACAACACTTGTTACAACCAATCTGGCCTTGTACTTGTGCACAGACTCATCAGGATTAATTAGTCCTGTAAATCCACTTTACATTAATGACATTTTGCCTTCTAGCATGCTGATGAATAGGCTAAGTGTCATTCTTCTGAGTCATGTCAATCTCCGTTTGCATAACTTTATTCCACTTGGGGAACTCGTTGACCTCTGCATAGCAAGTGGGTTCAGAAACCACACATTTACATCTTTCATATTTGCATCTGCACGAGAGAGTTCTTAAAACTGGAGAATATGTTGCGGAGTCGATTATAAAACTGGAAGTGTCATCAGAAATATGATGTGGAGAATCTAAAGAACAATTGTTCGAATTTCCAGAACAAGAAAACTGTATAGTTGCTTCTTTTCACTGAACTTGCTTCCATTCCCAATCCCAATAAGCATTTTTCATCTTTATGAAAGTCTACTTACAAAAAATCTTCTTGTGCTCCAAATAATAATTTCTATATCCCTTGGATTAAGCTGCATGCCCAAGGGAAATTTCTTTTGCTGCCTTTTCATCAAGTTTCCCTTTTCTGGCAGATGGTACATGTGCACAGCAAATAGAGCACCCTTAGTTATGTTTAGCAGCAGGTTTGACACTTAAGCATGTTTCTATAGGTGTCTTACCATCAGCAAACGTAGTAGGAAGTTTGTTTAATAAATATCAAGTATACACAGCCTCAACCTAGAAATTCTTAGGAAGTTTCTTCTCAAACAACATGCATCTTGCTATTTCCATGACAGTAATTTTCTCTGAAACGCCATTGCACTTGGGAGTATAGCTCACTAACAATTGATGAGAAATGCCTGAATCTTCATAAAATTGATTAAATTCAGAGGATGTATATTCCTTGCCATTATTAGGGGTTAATTTCACCTATAGTCTTCTAACTTTAGGTTTGCATGCATTATGATGCTCAAACTTCAAAACATTAATGAAATATCATCTAATTTCACTTTACGGTCACATATAAGTACTTTGGACCATTTTCCGTCCGAAAAACTAACAGACTGCTGATGTGGCTTCACAATTCAGCATTTTTAATTTTTTTTTGCCACATCAGCAAACCGACATCTACTACCTTCTCTCTCTGTGCGTGTGAGAAATCAAACTGAACGACATTGAGCGAAAAGAAGCAAGAAAATCACCATACGAATCTTCCAACTTGTGTGTACATGCTAACTGATACAATGCTCCTGCAGTAAGAAGAAAAGGCATAAATGTTGCTAAAATTAAAGGCCAGATGATGAAAATTGGCAGAATATCACATACAAATCATCATTTCAAAAACCCATGTTCTAAGAACCCATTTGATTTGGTTTACCAAATGGGCATATATAAAATTAGATTTTTCATAGTTTCACAGTACAATCTTGCATTTAAGTACCCCAGTTTTAATAATAGAATCACAGTCAATTCCATAGTCAATAAAGGTAAAAAATTTCAAAATTCATCATCAGATATGCTTTTCAAGTTCAATTATTAGATAAATTTAGACAATTAGGACTGCAAATCAATTAGAAATCCAAAAAAATTAGAAAAGAAAAAATCTTATTTTTGAGATGTAGAGAAGAGGACAGAGGAGTATACCTATGATCATTCTTCTTCTTCTTTCTCTTCTCTCCTTCTCTTTTCAACACTATTCTTATCAACTCCAGCTGCAAATCCCCTCTCTTTAGTCTCATTTTCTTCATAGGCTGATCAAGCGATTCAGGTTCACCGATCGATTTCTTTCTCTTCATGGATTTCGCCAATTTCTTCCTCTTTTTGTGCCCTAATTTCGCCATTTCAAGGCACTGAGTCCGCATTGGCTGTTGATTTCTTCTTATATTTCCTTTGCAATTTTAGTGACTTTAGTACTTTCTTCTTGTGCTGTCTATAGTGGCCTTGCAGATGGTTAATTTCACAGAGCTTCTAAGCATCCATAACTCTCTTATTACACTGCCATTGCAGTTCATCAGTTCACTTACGGTGGAGATGGTAAGGCAAAGGCTCATTTTCTTCCATTATCCAAGAAAGATTGGAACTTTTTGATAAATTTGAAACTTTTCTCGAGAAAGTGATGGAAAAAATAGTATTTTTTAGCAAAGAAAACTTTTTTCGTATGGATTTTGATTTCTCATGCACCGAGAGAGAAGACAACAGCTATGGGTTTGCTGACGTGGCAAAAAAAATTAAAAAATGTTGGGTTGTGAAACCACTTTAGTAGTCTATTAGTTCTTTAGATATAAAATGGTCCAAAGTACTTTTATGTTACTGTTAAGTGAAGTTGGATGATATTTAAGTAATATTTTGAAATTTTTAGTACCATAATATGCGCAAACCCAAAGTTAGAGGACCACAGTTGAAATTAATCCCATTATTAGACTTGAGATTCTTGATCTATATCTATTCTGAGTCTCAACAAAGTTTTTAAACTTCTGAAATACGCAAACGCTTGGAATTTGGTGCTTAAGAAATAAATCCAAGTTGTTCTTGTGAAATCATAGATAAACAGCACGAAGTACTTGTTCTGACTCAGAGAAGTTGTCCTCATAGGTGCACGAACGGTTGTGTGAAACAACTTGTACTTGGCTCTTCAAGCTTTATTGACTGGGGAAGCCTGTCTGTGTGATTTGCCAAACAACATTTAGAAATTTCATCACTAAAAGATTGCATTAACTTGAGTGATCTTATATTGAAATGACCAAATCTTTTATGCCATTTGCTACTTTCATCAACTTAAGAATTTTACAAGCTAATGCTTAACAGAAGCATATTTTAAAGTAAGGGTCAGTATGGATAGATGATCTTTTGAAATTATTGTGGACTTGAATTTGAGTTTTAAGTGTAAGACTATAAAAAATAGGCATAATAACAAATCCTAAATATTTAATCATTTCAAATGAGTAGCTATCCAAATGGACTTTAATGTCTATCATCTTGACCTTGGTAATTTTCACATCATAAGGATCATAAATAGTGCAAAATTTTGTCTTTAAAAAGACATAATAAAGTCTTTATGCAATATGTGAGCAGCACTAAGTAGGTTTTGATCCAAGATTAGAATAAATAACACATCTGAAATAAACTCAGCACCTTTCTCAATGTGAATGGCAATGAAGTCCTTTCCTTCAGATTGAACCATGGTAGTTGCACTTTGATCCACAATTTAGAATACATGCTAATAATATTAATGTTTAAGGATTCAAGGAACCAAATTGTTTTATAATAGTGATTTATGGATAAACATATATAGCCGAACTTAAAATTTCTGGATTAAAGTGTACAATTTTTAAAAGTTGGGGACTAAATGTTATATCTTTCAACCACATGGACTAAATTGATGTGTAATTTACAAGCTATTAGCCTATCCCAAAAAAAAAAATGCTTAAGCAAAAATGTTTATTCTGTAGGCAAGAAGGAAAGAATATTTATTTTATATGAAAAGTTAAGGGTGTTTTCTAACCAATAATATTGAAATATAATTCATGAGATAAAATAACTCATTATTTGCCACTCCAGCAGTACTGCTGTTGAGTAATTGAGTAGTGTGACAGACTACGAAATGCTAAATGCAAAGAGTAGATAACTAGTAATTATTAACAATTAATAGCAAATCCAAACAGGCAATTTGGATCAACTTGGTTCAGTGGAGTTGATTCTTTTACACTGTACATCAAACAAAAATAATGATGAGATTGCCAATTGCCTTAATGTCTAAGCCATCAATTAGCATTGCTCTTGATGCATTATTTAGCATATATATTAGCTGTTGTATGTGATATTAATATCTTATTGCAATATCACTTCAAAATTTATGCATTGCTAGTGCATATATTTGGGATTTTATGAAATAGTTTTTGCAGGCTGGCCGCTCTACTTATGTCTCTGCAGAGATTCTAGCTGCAGTTCCTGATCCAGGAGCTATGGCTGCAGCATCGTGGTACAGAGCAGCAGCTTTAGCCACCAAGAGCAAATGTGAGCCTTTCATAGGCTGATGCCATCTATTTCTCCCTGTAATTCATGGTTCTCTTTGGCTGCTGGAGATTTAACCAAGCTAATTTTTTTATTGATGATTTAACTCTGTTCTCTAACTTTGGATTTTCTACTTACGCAAATTTTGTGTAAAATTGGGAGCAGGTTTCAGTTATAAAGTTTCTGTAGAAAATGTAAAGTTGAAATATCAATGAAATCTTTGAAGTTCAGAATATGTTTCAAAATCATGGCTATGCGTGTAACATTGGCTTCGGGTGGCCTCTAATGGATCATATATCTAGAGACTAGAAGAACGATTATGATGTGGTGTGTATTTACCCTAATGTAATCTTTAACTCTAGGAATTTAAATTTAGTGGCAGTACTAGCTTGAGGTAGGGTTTGGCACACCCAAGAATTAGAAGTTAAATTTCAATTTTGTTTTTCGGTATACATCATGGAATTAAAATTGGAAAACTAACCTTAACATATGAGCTATATATATATATATATATATATATATATATATATATATATATATATACACACTGTCACACCTCGAAACTAAAGGTGTGATTGTACGATTGTTAAATTTTGGCTTGATTTAATTTTTTAAATTTTGGTTTGATTCAAATTAAATCAATTTTCCCTGTATAATAATCTTATTCTAGGATATTGGTAAATTTAAGGCCATTTAACGTCGGTGGGATTTACAATCACAAAGCAAACCACTGTCATCATTATTATCAATTTTGTTCCATCCGTTCTCAAATTATAAACATCTATTCTAATTCATATATCATAAATAGGGCAATCTATGTAGTGAATATCTATAATAATTATTACAATATAAAGAAAATATTCAAAATTATTCATGAATTAATTTCTTAGAAAGATTTAAAAAGCTTGATAAATGCATTCATATTTGGGGTTCCTTGAAGAATTAACTATTGCGTTAACATATACATATATATATCAATGTTTTTAAAATCGAACTTGTCACATCTTGATTTTGAAACATGACGGTCCTAAAATGCGGAAAATGTCAGAGGCGATTGACATCTGTAGAATCCAGTACTAAATACTATTATCATATACTATCTCATTATTAAATCAATTAATTAATATCTATTTTGCCATTCTATAGTTTGTCTGTAATTCATTCTGCAATTGGTTGTATTTAACATTATCATAAGCCATATCCATATTTAAACTCATATTATACCATACATATATAATTATAGTCTAACTATACCATTAATACAATGCTAAAATAATTACACTGGCTCTAGATATTGTAATACCTTATAAAAGCACGACATGTTTTTATGAATAAAGTTCTCAGTATGTGGTTTGACATTATCGAAATGACTAAAGATAATTTTGAAAACTCAGTTAAAGCGAAAACGATAAATTTTTCGAAAATTGTAGGTACCGATATCGCTGCCGCAAAAATAGCAATACGATCGACAGATGAATTTCTGATTTTGGCAAGAAGGTAAATGTTTATATGTATGCATGTGTAAACACAATAAAAAGAAAGAGGAGAAAAATATTTAAGAATATTAAAAAAGTAAGCGATGGCAAAACCGTAAAGGGGTATAGTAGAATTTCAACAGTCTAAGTTTCAAAATGGCTCTGAAACTATTTTTATTAATAAGTATTAATAAAACTAAGATATTTGAATATTTACTTTGAAATCCAAATCCCGACATAATTGTCAGAATAAATTACTGAAAAAAAATATGGCAAAAGCACAATTTAAGGAAAGTTGAAGGACCAAAAGAAAATTTGCCAAATGTGACTTACTATATAAGCCACACTTAGCAAATTTTTGCCTATGTTCTTTATCTTCATCCGTAGCTTTCCATTTCCTTTTCCATTTGATTTTTCTTCCATTTTGTTAAGGAAAATTGATGGAAACTTGATTTAAACACCAAATAATCCATCATCCATCCATTTTTCATCCATAGGAATCAAGAAAAATTCAAGAACAAAGGGCTTTGGAATTTCGGCCACTTTACACTTTTGAGGTATAATGTTGTTTTGTTTGATTTTATGTTTGATTTAGAGTTAATTGATGTTAGTTAGGTTGGGTAATTAGTTTAATTGCATCAATTGATGCATATAGTATTTTTACCCAATTTTCAAATCCTAAACCTAATTTGAAGTGATTTTGTGTAATTGAGTTAGGATGTATAAATTGAGTATAGAATAAGTCAATTGGAAGTTAATTGATGATTAATTGATGGTTGAATTGTTGTAGAAAATTCGATTGTGGAAAATTGCAGATTTTGCCTACTTTGAGGAATTTGAAGAATTTGGTGGCAAAACAATTTTGCTTGGTGAATTGGAGTGTTAGGTGAGTCTTTTATGCATCATTTGTCATGCCTAAATTGTTAGAATGCCAATTGGAATCCATATGTGAAAAAAGGCCATTTTTGCTGAACCCTAAATGTGGCAATTTGCTTGATTTTTGCCTTAATTTTGGCTTGT
Source organism: Aleurites moluccanus (assembly GCA_948193065.1). Lineage (NCBI taxonomy): Eukaryota > Viridiplantae > Streptophyta > Magnoliopsida > Malpighiales > Euphorbiaceae > Aleurites > Aleurites moluccanus. The sequence goes on along the minus strand of CANXYC011064148.1, from coordinate 1,332 downwards.
TTTCCTATGCCAAATTGATTCATTTGATAAGGTTTATTGAGTTGTTTATAATGCCTATGGAATTGCTTGCATTGTTTATTATTGTTGATAATTGGGGCAATGTCAATGTTGCACCAAAACCATGCCAAAATGTCTATTGAATATTGCTTACAATGTGTTCGATAAAATGTCTAGTCCAAAAATCCATAGGCCAACCATTTGAATATCATCGTCGCGACCGATAATGGCATGCCAATTGCGTCAACTTTTTAGTCGTAAATGACCAATTTATGTTTGTTTCCATTATTGGTTGCTAGACCTTTGGAGATCGTATAATCGATTGTTATTGATGTCTTATTAACTCTATTGCTCATTTAATTGATTGATGATGAGTTATTGATACTTGCCGATGCCATTATTTTGAAATCGTGTCTATTGATGTGTTATTGCTTCTATTTGATTCCGAGGTGATTTGACAGAGCTGCTGCCCCGATAGGGTAGTGAGTACATATTATCGGCTTTGTGCATAATGTATTGTTTGATATCCTGTACTAGGAAGGGATGTCCTAGTCATAAGATCTGATCCATCTTATGTTTATTTATATGAGTGATTTGTGCTTGACACATTTCTATGCGTTCTCTGGCTCTATATCTGTCATTTCCATCTTATCTATGTGATATTCATTTCATTGATGTGATTGTTTACTTATAGTCATATTCTATACTTGATTCTATATTACAGATATTCTGAGCAGATTGATTCATTTATTTCATCTGCTTATTGCTTATTGATATTTCATTTTCTATTTTATTGGTCGATGCATATTAGATTCACTGAGTATTATATATACTCACTCTCTAACTGTTTACCCTCTACAGGTACAGAGTAGGAGGCAGATTCCTAGTTTTATTTCTCCAAGGAATTCTACAGTCTGATAAAGACAGTGTAATTAATTTAAACACTGTATCTTTATTTTTGTGTATTAGATGCTCCATGGGTATTGTATAATGGTATAGACAGATTGTATATGTTTATATGAGATGTTTTGAAGTATAAATGTATATGACTATGAAAATTACAAAAAGTTACAGAATGAATGACAGAGTAACAGAATGAATAGTGTTTATGTGAGTGTATGATTATAGGCTTGATATGTGATTGATGTAATAGATGATTCTGTAACACCCATCATATTTCCTAAATAATCCTTGTGTATATTTTGGGTATAAATTTATTTTATTTGGCTTAATTAATTAATTTTGAAATAAGTATAAATATTTACTTATTAATTATTTTGGATAATGATAGAAAACGAGTATGAAAATTTTGTGAGAAATATTGATTGAGTTGTT
>CANXYC011063991.1:0-21200 GCA_948193065.1 Aleurites moluccanus | reverse complement strand
TCACTTTCAATTTACTTATCACTTTTTATCAATTCTTATCAAGCACTCTCTCTCTATATTACATAACATATATATATATATATACACACACACACATATTAAGTAGAGGAAGAAGTTCATAACGGATAATGCAGATAACTATATTAACAGATAACTTCAAATGACGAGACGAAAATCCTATGCTCCATGATACACTTATTAACACATTCATACTTATGACACATATTCTAAACCTTTAGGTCTGATACCATATCTGTCACGACCCACTTTTGGATCGCGACGGTCCTAGGGCACGGGTAGACTTAAAGTCACTGAAAACTCGTAGAACCCATGAACAATCCATTTGTTAATCATTCAATCAATTTTTATTCATTCATCAATGCTTAAATTCCATTTATTACTTATAAATTTTCTAGAAATTTTGCCAGAGTTCCCTTTGTACCAGAGTTCCCTTTGTAATTTTAATGCTATTCCAGACCCAAAATCGGGACTTTCAAAAATTACACAGCCTGCACTAAAATTATTTTTACACTCCCAATAATTTGCCAACCTTATATCCTCAACTTCACAATTTCACAAACATACATAGCACTTCTAAATCTCTTTTAAAACATGTAAATTTCATTTTATCATATTTCAGTATCATTATCTCTATCACTTCACTATCATTGTCATTATCAGTCATTAATATTACACATTACATTTTGAATGCCACTGAATTGTCAATTATTTCAATGTTCATATATCATGATAGTACTCAATCATATAATTATACACAGTACCATGGAGCTCTATAAGTGGACACTTATAACCTTTAGCGAATAATATTCTACCTTGCTATACTTGACATTCCAAGTCGGAGAAGAAATTGACTTAGAATCAGCCTTCACTATCTCATTCCCGTAAAAATTATAAACCATAATTAGGTGAGTATAAAAATACTCAGTGAGTATGCATACATCATTACACATGTGATATTGGTATATGATAGCCTAGTATACCAATAGAAGTTTAATAACAATGAATGAATACCAGTATATTTATTTTTCATGTCAAGGTTAATTATTTGCACACTAAATATCATTGGATTTTGGGAACTAATAGCAATTAAATCGATAATAGAATGACCATCAGTGGTAAGTAATAAGGTATAAGTTTGGAATTAATGAACAGGTAAGTAATACTCGTATCATATAGATAAGACAAATAAAAAGGCCCTGAAATATGTAGACTATGTATAATCACACAGTCAATCTCATATCATGTACATAAGGCTGATCAGGCCCTATGGCCAGGACAGTTAACCCTTCCCAGCCAGGGTATCACATGTAGTCAATGTGCACATTGTCGACCGTATGTACCCACTACCTCGTCGGTGAGGCAACTTTGTGAAATCCATATGTAAATAGGCCAATGGAATTCAATAACAATATCAAGTATTCATTAGGAACATTACGGTACAATGGCTTACTTGTCAATACATTTCATTAGTCATGTATCGGTTTCTTTTCTTAATGCAAAGGTATCAATTAACAATAAATATCATGGTTAAACATTTGTGTGCATACTTTTAGGAGCAATTTGGGTACATAATCAATCAAGAACAATAGGCATTTCAATATCAATAACAATCAATGGATATGGATGATTTCAATATTTAAGAATGATCAAGAATGATCAACAATAGCACTGAGGCATTTAACCAATAACGAAACATATTCATTGGGTCAACAAATCAAAACATGATATACATAATGATGTATACATTACTCACCTTAGCTTATAACTTGAACATTTTCCTTTTCCGTTATCCTTGATTCTTTGCCTTATCTCTTATGGTACCCATCACATCTCTTATTCATTCTTGACTCTAAATATCCAATTAATTTTTATTTAGATACTATTTAACATAAACTTACATTACTTATACTTACTTATATTAAAGAAAATTCCTCAAATTTCCAAGTTACTAGGATTTTTCTGTGCAAAATTCTTTATTGGCAGCCTATGTTCCATTACTCATATCTCTCTCTGCACTTATCCAATTACTTAAATTCTTGTTCCTAATTAAACATATAACATTTTAATATATCCAAAATTCACATTAAAATCATTACTACACAATTTATGGTGTTAATTTAAACTTAGTGCTACAATCAGTCCTATTGCCTGCATTCTGTCTGAAATCCTATTCTAGCATATTTTGTTCCTTTACTAATAACTCAACCAATACTTAACCAATTACTATAATTCATTTTCCTATTGAAAATAAACACAAAAAATTATAACATATTCAAATTTTAGAACTTTTAGATTACTGTACAATTATTAGTGAATTTTCAAAGTTAAACTATGGCCATGAACTCTCTGTCCAGACATACCCTGTTTCTATGCCTATAATTAATTCTGTACTCATAAAATTACAAAACCATTTTACAATAATTTATATAACACATAAATTAACATCTTTTATGTTTAATACTTACTCTAATTTAAACTTTAATATCCTCATATTAATAGAACTTTGTAACCTATGTTCTGTTAAATAGTCAATCCGGGTAGTCTATACTTATGATCTAATATCTCATAAAACACAATTCCAATTACAAAACTGTTTTTTAGGACTATAGATATGACATAAAAGAACACTTTTCATGTTGAATAAATCTTCTAATTCTGTCTCTATCATTATATATAATAAAAATATAATAGCATTTTCCCATAACCCTAATTACAGGTCAGTCACAGTTTTTACCCAATAACTCTTTCCTCACTTCGAATTTTTCAACTTTCTTTTATAGACTTCTAATTAACATATTTATCTACAACTTTTATGTTTGAACTATCTGTAAATTCAATCATTAAAATTTTGAAATAATGGCCTGAAATTACTGCCTCAAAACAGAATTCAGAACTTATATAAACTCTAACTCATTCCTTACATTTTTAACTTAATTACCTCAATTATTTGCCAAATCATGCTATAGAACTCTGAAATAAAATTAAAAATGATAAGTTTAGAATCATTATCTTATATTAAATTTTCAAATTCCATTTTATTTCTTCCTCCATAAAGCTTGAACACTACTTTTCTATCCTATTTTCTTCATAAATCTTCTTCTTTCTTCCATTTCATATTTATTTTTGGTTGATTCTTTGGAAAGGTTGGAAGATATATTTCTTTGGATTTTCTCTCCTCCATATCTCGGTTCGCCTCTTCAAAAATAGCAGCCAACATTAGTTCTCATCTTTTCAAAAGCCAACAAAAATTGAAGATAAAAAAAATAATAGAAAATTCTATAATTTGGCTTATTTGGCACCTATTTAATTAATTAATAAATCAATTAATCATTTTTTATCACAAAAATCATCTTCTCCACTATTATGGCCGGCCATATATCTTAGTTCTAGAATGGATGGGTACCACAACTTTGTTTAATTACACTTTTGGCCCAAAATTTTTCTTATCTATATTTTTGACCCCAAAACGTTCTGTAATTTATTCTATCTATTCTGTTTAGATTCAACAAGTGTGGGGAGTGAAATATCTTATTTTAAGTTATTCTATCATTTAAAAATAGTTCTAGGTCATTTCTGGATCCCAAACAATGGATTTTTAAAATTGCCCCCAAAGTTGTCGTTATTTATAATTTTGCCATTACTATTATTTTTAGTGTTCCAAAATTTTTTTCAAATCTTGCTTTTCACCATAATTTTATATAAAATTAACTTATTTAATCCCCCAAGTTTGGGTCAAAAATTCTTAAATTTGTCGAACTACTATTTTCCCTACAGTGTTTTCGACACTGATGATTTCCGAAAAAGTATTTCATTTGCTTTCTAACTGCGTCTCTAAAATTATTTCTTATCATTTCAATGATTTAAAACCATAAAATGAGAATCAATTCATGGATACAAGATATGTTTTCCTAAGGTATTACAACAGGTGAAGAAAAAGGACTGGTGTTGGGCTGAATCACTGAGTTTTGTAACATCTCAATGACCAGTTTCTCAATTTCTTGCTTCTGGAAGTGTGGGTACCTATAGGGTCTAATATTGATAGGTTGAGTATTAGGTAATAGTGGTATAGAGTGATTGTGACTCCTAAAGGGGGGTAGATTCTTAGGTTCTGAAAATACATCCTTGTAAGTTTCTAGCAACAAGTCCCAGTTTGTATTAATTTGGTTTGGTACTAAATCAGTTGCTAGTTTTGAATGTACTGAATTTTCTAATTTACAGAGGTTGAGGGTTGTTGGTAGTTCAAGAATACAAAGATTAGGGTTTGTGGTGGTAGGAATGTTGTAGGTGTTGAGGCTAGTTATCTTAGGAACTGTTGTGGACTCAATGCTACAGATGCAGAATAGTGGAGTCTGGAAACCCTATCCTCTCTTTTTTAAGATCATGTTTGTACCCTTCCAGCTACTGTCTTGAGTGATTCCCTTGAGTGTTATTGGAGTGCCATTTAAGTGGAAAGAAATATTGGGTATGGCAAAATAAAAGAGAATGGGGTTAAAACTCCTTAGCTAATCCACCCCCAAAATTACATCAAACCCTCAAAGTTCCAACACTCTTACATCAAATTTGAATTTCTGAGATTGCATCTTCCATTGAAAAGTCTGGCATTTGTGGTTGCAGATTAGGTTCCTCCTATCAGCAACTTTAATTGTAGTTGCATGAATCTTTATTAGGGTTAACTTCAATTCTTTGCCTATTTTATGATCTATGAAACTGTTAGTACTTCCACTGTCTATCAAAATAACCAATTGTCTATTTTGATAGTTTCCTAAGATCTTAATTGTTTCAGCTTCCTGGCTTCCCTCAATGGTATGCACAAATAACTCTACTTCTTCTCCCATAAACCCTTCTTCTTCTATATCTTCCTCCCCCTCATTTCCTGTTTCCAATTATGGTTCTATTTCAGAGGTCAAGGCTGTTAGGGTTTTTGGTTTGCATTGGTGTCCAGGAAAATATCTTTCCCCACATTTATAACAATTTATGGTAGAGTTTCTATTAAAAAGGAGTAGTGGTGGAAAGGTTCTTAGAGCAAAGTGGGTGATTTTGGCTAAGGCTGCAGGGTTGTTGGTGCTGGTAGTGGATTGTGGTGGTCTTATAGCTAGATTATTTGGTTTTGGAATGTAGTATGGATTTGGAGGTCTAGGTGGGTGATGCCCAAAGGCAACAAGCTTGGTAGTTGTGTTTGAAGCAGTGTAGAAGTAGGGTTTGGCTTGATTGTATGTTGGTCTTGAATTCCATTGATTTGGCTGATGAATTTTAGGGTTTTTGTTAACAATCCTCTCTTGTAGCATTGCTATTTCTACTGCCTTAGCAATAGAATTAGGTTTCATCATTCTGACCATCAATCGAATTTTCTCCTTTAATCCTCCCATGAATCCTAATAAGAAATAGGATTCCCTAAGTTCAGGCATGTGTCTCTCTAATCTAATTCTCAAATCTTCAAATCTATCTAGATATTCTTCTATTGTCCCCTCTTGTTTCAGTTTCATAAATTCCTCTATAATGTCATCCATTTCATCTTCCCTAAATCTCTCACACAAAACATCCTCAAATGCTTTCCAAGAATTGGTTTCTCCCCTATTCCAATTATGAAACCAAGAATCAGTTTTCCCTATCAAATACAAACTGGCCAATTCTATTCTATGCTTTTCAGGAACCTGGTATATATCAAAGTATTTGACACATTTTTTTAACCATACTTTTGGTTCTACCCTTTCAAATGTTAACAGTTTCATTTTAGGGCAAAAATAATTTTTACCTGCAAGGTGATCTATAGTGACCCTTGGGTATGATTGTACAGCCTGTGGTTGAGTTGTGTCCATACTAGTGCTGCCTATCCAGCCCCCAAGAGGATTTAGCAGTAAGCCTTTTTCCCCAATTGCCAGGCTTCTATTCCCTCTTACTTCTCCTCCTTCATGGCTACCAATTTCCTCTTTCCCTTTGTCCAGTGCTAGTCTGCTCATGAAACCCCTTAGTTCATCAAACAATTCTTTGTTCTTGCTATTGTTTGATATGACCTCCTCTTTGATTCCCCTTACTTCTTCCTTAAATTCCTTAAACTCTTCCATGTTCTTCAGAGTTGTTTCATGGAGGAATCGATATTGTTCTTCCAATTCAGCCATCATTACTCATTCATTGCTTACTATTGTTGATTTTGTCATGATGTACAGCTAATGAAAGTTAATTCTAAAGTGAATTACCCTATCGTAGCTGCTCTGATACCAAATATTAGAGCTGTGATGCTTTAACAATCAGTAATTAGGGAATTAGGGTTCTAAAAGAGAGAAAATAGAAGAATTCAAAGAAAGATTCGAGAGAGAGAGAGAGAGAGAGAGAGAGAGAGAGAGAGAGAGAGAGAGAGAGAAATAGGAAGAAATGGAGGATTTAGGAAAAAAAGAAATTCAAATTATTATTGATTTCTTAAATGAATGAGGCTGTATCGGATCCAACCTTATATACAAGTGTTGTAGTACAATTGTACTACTCCAAGTAGTTGTAACTGCCTATAACTACTTAACTATTCTGTTTTAACAACTTTCAGCTGTACTACAAGTAGTAATTAGCTGTGTTATTCACATTGTTACTATACTACTGCTTGTTACAGAATTATTTAACCCTTTTAACAGAGTTAACTACTATTTACATATCTGGAACTATTGCTAACCACTAAAGTCCTTTTTACCCCTGAACATTTTCCTATGATATGTGATAGTTCATTTGTTGATTATGTTGTGTAAGATGATTTCCTTTTTAAAGGAAATCAACTTTGTGTTCCTAAGAGTTCATTTAGGGAGATATTGATTCAAGAAGCACATGGAGGAGGATTGGTTGGTCATTTTGGTGTGAATAAAATCATGGAGATTCTAAAGGAATATTTCTATTAGCTGAAAATGCAAAGAGATGTTCAAGCCCTAATTGCACGGTTTGGTTCTTGTCAATGTGTTAAGAGTCATTTTAAACCTAGTTTGTATCTTACTCTACCCATTCTTAGCTCCTCATAGGAGGATCTTAGCATGGATTTCATTGTTGCTCTTCCTCACACACAAAGGGAACAAGATTCAATTATGGTTGTTGTGGATAGATTCTCCAAGATGGCACATTTTGTTCCTTATCGTAAGTTAGATAATGCTATTCATGTTGCAGATTTATTTTTTAGGGAGACAGTTCGGTTGCATGGCATTCCAATATCTATTGTTTTAGATCGAGACACAAAATTTATGGGTCACTTTGGAGCAAATAGGGCACTAAGTTGATATTTTCTACTTTCCATCATCCTCAAACGGATGAGCAAACAGAAATGACAAATAGGACCTTGGGTTCTTTGCTTCAGACAATGGTGAGTAAACATTTGAGGGATTGAGACTTGAAGCTTGCATTTGTTAAATTTGCATACAACCATACTCCCAGCAAAACCATAAGTCACTCTCCTTTTGAAGTAGTGTATGATATGAATCCTCTCACTCCCAATGTTTTATCTTCATTGCCTCTTGATGTTGTTGTGCATAAGAATGCCAAAGAGAAAGCAAGTGCCATGAAGAAGTTTTATAAAAGTGTTAGACAGAAAATTAAGAAGGCTAATAAGGCTTATAAGAAGCAAGCTAACAAGCATAGGAGGCAACCTATTTTTAAACCTGGTGATTTGGTTTAGGTCCATTTGAGAAAAGAAAAGGTTCCCTTCTAAAATAAAAAACAAGTTGGCTCAAAAGACTGATGGTCCATTTGAGGTGATTGCAAGAGTCAATGACAATGCCTATAAGGTTGACTTGTCATATGAGTTTGGAGGAATTTCGGCTACTTTCAATGTGGGAGGCTTGTCACCTTACTTGGAGGATGCTAACCTTGAAGATTTGAGAGCAAATTCTTTTCAATAGGGGGAGAATGATGTGTTGTCTCTTCCATCAACTCAAACTTCTAATATAACCTCTTCAACAAATGAGCAATCAAATTTGGGTAAGGCTAATTTATGTATTAAACCCAAAACTCTAACCCTTATTGCAAGATATTTTGAGCCTTTATTAGTTTTATTTGGGCTCACAATAATTATACAAGAAGAATCAACCCACTCTCCTTCTAATTGAAGTCGTTTCAGCCCAACTAAGATTATATCATATTTATGGCTATCGTTTTTTGTGCATCATGCAAAGGGGTCAGATTTGGGAAAAGGAAAAACAGCTAGCTATCATTTTTTGTGCATCATGCAAAGAGAGATCAAATTTGGGAGAAAAGGAAATCAACTTTTGGTCTAACTTTAATTTACTTAGTCAACCATTTTGTAAAAAGCCTATAAGTAGACTGATTATATGGAGATTATTCAGATTTGAATGAATGAAAACTCTTCTCTTTCCATTTTCTTTATATTTTATTCTCTTGCCATTTATCTAGCTTTCATTTCATTTTATGCTATTTGTTTTAGTTTTTCCTTTAAATTTTTAGTTTGAATCTTTAAATTCAAGCAAGTTTATATTTATTTTAAACTTTTGTCTTTCCTTTCAAGCTTTTAATTTTTTGTTTTTAAATTACTTGCACTTTTGTAGTATCTTACAAGTTACAATTTTATCTTACTAGTTCCAACTTAACATCCTACAAGTTTCAGTTAACATCCTACAAGTTTCAGTTAATATCCTACAAGTTTCAACTGTTATCTTACAAGTTTCAGTTTGTTATCTTATAAGTTCCAACTTATTATCTGACAAGTTTCTACTTATTATCTTGATTCGTTCTTAATCCTTTGCATCTTGGAAGGATATTTGTTGGAACTCACTTGTTTGGTGGTTGATATATATATCAAAAACTGTAATATTGTTAATAAAATAAGTTTTAGTTGTTATCTTACAAGTTTCAGTTTGTTATCTTACACGTTCCAACTTATTATCTGACAAGTTTTTGCTTATTATTTTGATTAATTCTTAATCTTTTGCATCTTGGAAGGATATTTGTTGGAACTCACTTGTTTGGTGGTTGATATATATATCAAAAACTATAATATTGTTAATAAAATAATAATGAATCAAAAGAATACTAGTATTTTATTTAATTAATCATAAAACCCAAACATTGAGAAAGAAAATGAACTTAAAATATAACTACCATGGTGACTTTGAAATAAGCAGTGTGGATATCAGAGAAGAAGACATCCCTCTCAAGAATAGAGATAGAAGAGCTGATCTGAGAGTTAGAGCAGAAGCCCACGACCGGAGATTCAACGATCAAGGAAGGTACAACACCAGCGGAGTGGGTCAAAAATAGAGGAAAAAGAAAGAAAAAAAGAAATAGAGAGAGAGAGAGAGAGCAAAGAACTCACCAGTGAAATCCATGGTTGTGACTTCTTCTTCGAGAGGTCATCCTTTAAGATCTCCAGCACTACTTCGGTAGAAGAGTTAAGCTGAGAATTGGAGCAAAAGCTCACGACTGGAGATCCAGTGATCAAGAATGGTACACCACCAGCTGAACGGGTTAGAAATAGAGGAAAAAAAAAAAAAAAGAGAGAGAGATAAAGAAAGAGAGATCGCAAAGGATACATGACTGCCTAGAAGAAAGAGAGAAAAAGAGAAAATCTAGAAAGATCTTAACAAATCTATAAAATTTATTTCTCCTGAATTTTCTCTCTCCTTAACAGCTCTATATTAAAAAGACAATAATGAACATGGATACAACATCATTTTATTAAGATAGCAAGCAAAAAAATGGCATTAAAATAAAATCATTATAATAACAAAAAAAAAAAAACCTCTTTGAAACGACATTTTATTACTGATTCAGCCAAAAAATAAAAGACAAAATCGTAATTTATAAATCCAATTAAAATTGGATTTTACTGTTCATCATCTGCGCCGCTTTTATAATATATATATAAATTATATTTAGATTGTACTAATTTTAATATCTTGTTAAAATTAATAAAATCTTATTAAAATTAATAAAATATTATATATTAGCTAATATTCATTATAATGTAATCTAATAAAACATAAATGAAAAATTAATAGTGTATCAAAATTAAATACGAACAATTTAAAATAATAAAAGAAAAAAATTGAAGAAAAAAACACTGACCCGCGACTAAGAGAAAGCATTTAACCATAAGCATTATAATTGAAGGGCTGGGTCTAGACATAATGTTTGACTTGTTCTTTTTACCAAAAAAAAAAAAAAAAGAGCATCCCAATTCACATCCATTACAATAAGTACATGTCAATAGTGGCAAAATAAAAAATATATATAATATAATATAAAGACTCGTTCGGATAGATAATCAATTGAAATAAATTTAAATTTTAAATATAAAATCATAAAAAATAGACATAATATCATAAAATTTCAAACCTTCAATTATTCCAAACAATGAATTGGCTATCCAAATAGACTTGAAGGATTATCAGCCAAATGTCAAAAAAAAAATCCTTATGCAAACTAAAACCACTCAGCTGATTCTCATGTGAATGCCTTCTATACTCCCTTCTCATCTTTCCATCTTCTATAGTGTCATGGCTTTGATATGGTATATTTCCCTATCTATAGGGCTCCCACCAGCTTGCTTTTCTTTTCCGGTTATTCGAGATGGGGGAAACATCATAATCTAGCATTTCTCCTTTTTCTGCATTATCTGCTACCATTACCTTGCACTGCTGTTTCATGCCCACGCAATTTCCGTCCCCAGTTTCTCCGTGGTCCTTACAGTAATCTGGATTCTCAGTTATTCTCTCTCGGTTGAGTTTTTCATCCTCAGCAGCCAGTTCAACTCCATCTTCTAATTCTTTCTCAATAAGATCCTCCTCATCCATCACATCTTTTCTCCAAGCCATTTCCCCACGAGATTTCTTTCTTTTCTTAAAAGCTGCCTTCCATTTGTCCTTGTCAATCTTAATAGCTTCTTTTGGGGACTGACCAACTGGGCCTTCCCGAAGATCTAAGTCTTGACCAACGATGCTGCTGGGCTTGTGGGATGCAGCATCATCCCTCCACTCTGCTGATTCAGCAGCATTGTTTTGCACCCTCCATTCTTGGTCTTCTCCCCCCAATTGCTCTGCCCCACACATGAATTTATTTGGAGCTGCTCTCATATTTTGTGTGTGTAGAACATGCCCAAATTGGTTATTATCTGTCTTTTCAACCTCAATCATGTGGTCAGTGATAACACTTTCCGTCTCTACACTGCTATTATCATTACTCTGATTTTGGGCAACCATTTGCAGAACTCCACAGTTGCCAGCATGTGACTGTTCAGGTGATGGGCATGACAATGCCTGCTTTGAAGCATGTTCTTTATTCACAGATGGAGTTTTAGCTGGGCCCCCATTACCTAGCCCACCACCACTTCCTTCCACCTCACTCCCCTTCAAAAGAGGCAATCTATAATATAATTCCAGCATTTGATTGCTAACATCTACAAAACAAAACAACCCTAATTATAAATATTTAATTGTGTTTCAATGCAAACACACTCAAAATGACAGCCAACCAAAAACAGCAGCACCCATGGCCTTGCCAAAACTTGACATCAGATGATTATGATCACTCCCTATCTTTTCAACTGGTGGTCATAAAAATTTATATCACTAAAAGGATTGTTAAAACCATTTTGTCAAAGTCAATTCTAGAAAACCTAATGGGTGTAAATGCAGCAAGAAAATACACGCAGCATATTAGTGTCATGGGAATGTTCACAGACTGTCCCATTGAGTCCACATGAATTTAAAAGAAAATCAAGGGGAGGACACCAACCCTCCAATTGGCGCGGGGTGACATCAAATGCTTGCCACCAAACCACCTCACCATCTGATGGAAGCTTCACTTTGAGGAACTTGGCAGCAAGGAAAATGGCACCTGCTGCAATGTGATGGGGCTTATATTGCAGGCAGAGCGAAGTCCTCAGCCTGCAAGCCGCTTACCAGTGTGTGAACAAGGGAAAGAGAAGGAAAACAAACCATTCAACTAAATTGATTAAAAGCTTCCAAAAAATATATATCATGCATACCCATCATTAACGAAATTCCAAGCAACTTGAGCAAGGTCATTCTGCGCAACCGGGAATTTCTTTATTACTTCAACAAGAAACTTGTATGGATGATGTACATTTAGGTCAAAACCCAAAGTGGCAAGTACGACCCTCTCCCCAAGTAAAATAAGCTCTTTTTGTCTCTCATACACTTGCTGCACCATAAATATTGATGAATGAGGAAATCCTAAGAAAAATCATAGAAAACTTTATCATTTATCATCGCACAAATAGAAAGAAGTTTTCAGCGTAAATCTACGGTAACAATTTACCAATCCATAGATGTGAAAAAAGATCCTAAAAGGAAATCTTAAACTCAATAGATGCATGGTTGTAAATTCCAGAAAAGGAACAAGTATGATAACAAATTGACACTGGCAATATCATTCACTAAATGCCATACTTAGAATCCAGCTATTGGCTTAACTGTCCAACTGCCTCAAACTCAAAGCCAGCAACTCCCTTGTGCACATAGAAACTAACTGTTGTTCTAGTTGATTCAGTGACAGGGAATAGGAAGATAAGAAATTTCAAATTCAAGGACTCAAACTAAGACCTAAAATTAAAATAAAGACACCTAAACGAATCTGAATAGACTTTCCAGTAAAACTGAAAATTACAAAATTGCCCCTAATACTTAAGGTAATGGACTGGCATTGAATTATATAAAAAATATCTATAATTATCACTCTAGAAGGGCTGGAATTATTTTATAATTTGTTCAATAAAGCGCATATTAAATCTAGACCATAATTATAAGTTTGAGTCCTTGAATTTGAAATTTCTCGTCTTTCTATTCTCCATTCTGCGTCATTCAGGAAAGAGCCGACCCAATCACACACCTATAACCTCAAGAAATATACCTTATAACCAGATGATATTATTGGCACATGGCAATTTTAAATAAAACGCATGATAAGAAGAAAAGTAGGAAGTTAATGGAGAGAGCTATAGCGGTTGGAGGAAGATGAATGGCAGTTAAGCTTCAAATGAAGAGCAATACAATAACAAATAAGTCAAAAACACCACCAATCCAAAGATCACCTTTTGTTTGATCCTCTGGGCCACAGCAGGTTGTTTTTGGTGTATTATCTCATATGAAACCAGAATAACATCCTTCAATGGACGAGGGGTCTCTTCCACCTTTCCAGCAAGGAACATACAAGCAGTCACGATTGACTGCAAAGCAAACAAATAGAGTACATCAATTTTACTCTTAACTAGAACTATCCATTATTATACAAGGAAAACAATTCTATGCTCCAATTATATCAGTTTTCTTCTATTTATTTAGTTTGCATGGGAGGGAAGGGATGGGGGTGGGAGATGCTGAGAGGTAATTAAGCTGCCAAATATGATATAATCAGCCCCGAGTCGCGGAGACTATGGTACAAACTAAACAGTAATGTTAATGTCAAGCAAAAGCAATAACTCACCCTTCTATCATTCTTTGCATGTGATTGACAAAGGAAGAACCGATGACAAAATATTATTGCTGTAGCTATAGTAATCTGGGGTCTGCAATAAGAAATTATTTTTCACGTCCATTTTCAAATTAACATTTTAATATAAAGCTGTCCATCCAAGACTGTAGAACATATATATAAATTACTTAAAATAACCACACAAAACATTTGAAACATAAAATTTATCACTTGATAAAAGACATGCATACTAAGCAGAGTCTCTAATTGTGCTTGCATTGTGAGTATGTAAACATAAGACAGCAAAAATCAAAATGCTTCCATTTTCCCAGGATGATCCACAGTTTCAAAGCTACAATAATAACATTCACTATGTTGCATATACAGTGCTTGTTCGTGCACCATGCTTTCACTATTACAAACGGGCAAGGAATGAATCTCAAAACTTGTATTTTTGAATTTCCTATCAATAGCCTATAGTCTCACTGGATAAAGCACATGTGCAAACATGCCCACCACTCACTAGGATTTAAAGAAAAAAATATATAAAAATAAACACCTAGACAAATAAGAAAGTCAAGTATCCCAT
The DNA here is from genome assembly GCA_948193065.1 of Aleurites moluccanus. Classification (NCBI taxonomy): domain Eukaryota; kingdom Viridiplantae; phylum Streptophyta; class Magnoliopsida; order Malpighiales; family Euphorbiaceae; genus Aleurites; species Aleurites moluccanus. Next base: position 7,177 of record CANXYC011063991.1, on the reverse strand, counting down.
TCTAAAAGAAAAGCAGTTTTATGGAATAAATAACCAGAAATAGTAATTGGAATTACCATCTCTGCCGCTTCGTGCCCCAACCTCTATTCAAAATTCTTTCAGCCTATGTCTACAAGTTCTTGAGAATGAAATTCATAGCAAGCCATGGCTATGAAAATAATTGGCTAAATCATAAATGGGGAGACAATAATGTTTTAAAACATCAAATTACCATAAGGAAGGTTACTATCCTCCCAGTAATTTACTCAGTATGTTCTGAAATGAAACTACAAATAAACTTAAACTTACATAACAGCATGTGACTGGAATTTATTCAAGTTGTTCCCGCCTTACTATGGTAAAAATCATATTGATCACATCAGTCATTTTTTGTAGCCTACAACCATACAATAATGCTCATTAATCTCCAGTAACTTCCGAATTGTGGCATAGACATATCCTAGTACCCTATTACAACTTGATATTTCATGCGTATCTTCATTAGTTTGTGGCCAAAACCATGCCCATCAATCAGCAGTCAATCATTTCAAAATGATACCAAATTTTGTATTAGTTTGAAAAGAATATATTTTAATTTAAGTTTTAAATCCTTTAAAGAAGCATTTTAAGGATTAGACTTTCAATAGAAGTGAATACTGATGTTACTTTTTGGCCTTGAATGTAACTTCACCTTCTAAGTAAGGTCATTAGCTCAATGTGACTAATGTAATGAATTTATTTTTGAGTCATTAAGTACGGTAATGAGATTCCTTCACGTCCTATTTGTCCATTTGGTGCAAAGCAGCCATGAAAATGAACCAAAGTGCTATGGAAACCTTACGATAAAACTAGTTTAAAGGGTTTCCACCAGATAGCTGAAATAGACTACACCAAACCCAAGAAAAAGTAGAAATTAGGAATAATTCAATTCCAAAAATCCATGGGAACTAACGATCAAAAAACTTTCAAGGTTCCACAAAACCTTAATCACAATGTCACAGCTCATTCAAGTCCAACAAAAACAGTGAACCACAATACTTCAACAAGGTTCAAGCCTTTTATATAATATGTTACCAAAACTATATAAAACTTAGAGCAAACCAGGTCCACAATAAGAAGTAGAGATGAATGCTTGTTATGTAATTTTTCAAAAACTTAAAAAGGATAATTACTATGAAATACCTGTATTTTGCCATATTATACTAAAAAGTCTCTGTATTTTGCAAAACTTTAGTTTGGTTGCATAGGAATTCTTTTTACAGAAGAACTATAAGAATTGCCCATATATTAAGATATATATTATCTATTTTAAAAACAAAAAGAAAATAAGATATAAGATTAAAAAAAAAATGCTTGGATTCCCCTCTCCTCTCCTATATTAAATTCCGCCGCGGAATTTATTAAGGCATGATCTATGTTATCAAAGCACCCTACTATATCTGCTTTAATCAGTTGAAAAATCTTTTCCCATCCTTTGATATGAGCGAAGAAGGTTAGTGCCCTTTCTCTTTGCAAAAGCCATAAGAATTTTTTTTTTTTTAAATAGATTCTAAAATATGACATTCAAAAGCAAGGAGAGAGCATTCATAACTAAAAAGTTCATATATTTTGGTTCCGTTAAATTAATATAAAAAGTCCATAATACCCCTCATTTTCATTCTAATTTTCATTTAAATGTCATTACTCTCAACCACACCAAAATTTTCATCCTCTCCCCCTCCCCCTCCCAAATGATCAAAATCAAGTAAGCAAAATTACCCGAAGCTTATACTGAACAAAAAAAAAAAAGTCAAAAGTAAAATAGAAAAGTTCAAGAAATCCAAATCCAAGAAACCCGACAAAATTTACACATCATCTACCAATATTAAGACAAATCACAGAAAAGAAAGTAATTAACATGCCCCAACAAAGAAAATAAATTAATTTGTCCGAGAGGTGGTGGCGCGGACTTGGCAATCAAAGTTGTGTTTAATGGACAGTTTTGTCATTGATTTTTATTTTGGTTATGCTAATGAAATACTCAACAGAAGGCGGTGCAATTGGGCGGATTTGATTTGGTGGCAAATCCAATCGACTGGTAGGTTTGGCAACACGATAGAGGGGCTTGGACGACGATCTGGAGTAGCGCGGGGATTTCTAGGCAGACAAGTTCTAGGCTTTCACAAATTTGAAGAAACGAAATCGTGAAACCACCTCAGATAATTACTCCCTTCACTTGTGGGCTGTGTTTCTTTGTTTGTAAAACCATATCCATCAATCTCCAATAAAACCCAATTCATCAATTTCCAATAAGATCACCTCCAACTTACCATTAGTTGCTATGTAATTGAATTCCAAACTCCAAATCAATGTAAAATTTTGCAATTTCAATACAAAATTGGATTGGATATGTAGAGAGAGAAAGAGAGAGAGAGAGGGTCGCAGAGGCAAACCATCAGTTGCCGATTCTTGCGCCGATGGTTTTGAATTCAACAATCATCACTTTTCCTTCTTCTTCTTGAATTCCAAGAGTCGTGTAATTGAATTCCAACAATCATTGATAGCGTTAGCATTCAATTTTGTTGTTGATGAATTTGTTGTGGTTCTTCTTCTTTTTCTTAGTAAGGGAGAAAAATGGAGGGTGAAGAAGGAAGTGGAGTGGATTGAACAGCGAACAGAGAAAATGATAAAAGGAACAGAGATATTTTGGATATTTAAAAATATATTATAATCAAAAGTTGACTTTTCGTCCTTTAACTGACGGAAAAAAATTTAAAAAAAATGGATAGAAATACCTTGTAGTCTAATTGAATCAAAATATATTGACCTTTTAATATAATTTTAAAAATATAAAGACTTTTTAGTATAATATGAAAAAATACAGAAATCTTAGAGTAATTAACCATGCTAAAAATGTACAAGTTATTTCCCATTTGCATGTACGACTTGAACTCAATCAACCAAACCACACAACAATTGTTGGAAGCTCCTCCTACTTCCAAACCAATCCATAATAATAGTTGCCTTGGCTCAAAGCCACAACTAAAGATAACATATTAGAATATTACTAAAGATAATAGGTCTACACTATTATAAGATTATTGGACATGTTCAGACATGTTTCATATCAAACTTCCTAACAATTCACACCTATACGCCTTGATCTAACCATGAAGATAATTTCACTACCAACATTAGAAAACATTTGCATATTAAAAACTCATATATGATCACAAGCTAAATATTTTCATAATTTTTCTTTTTTATTTTTAATAATTATTAAAAGTCCTTGAGGTTTCTCATGAAAAACATTTTAGTTCCTACTTCCTTTTTTTCAAATATATGGTTTAGTAAAACTTAAAAATTTAAAGGACTAAATATCTGGTGATATAAAAAATAATAACTAAAAGATAAACATTAGAATCCAATATTTTTTAAACTTAATGACTGAACTATGATGAAAATTTTACAGTTGTATCTTGGGACTTAAAAGTGTTCATGTTATTGTCAAAATATAAGAAATAAATGCTTACTTTCAAAACAATAGGAACTAAAGTACTTTTCATGTAAAACCTTTCATTAAAATATAGGGACTAACCAGCATGCACTCATTAGCAATTATCTCTTACTATTTAAATTTTGCTAAATCGATCTCTAGGCGCTAGGGAAGGATTTAATCCGGTGTAATACCTCTTTCTCTTATGGTAGCCGCATCGGATCAAAAGTGCCTTGCTGGTATTCCTCTCTACGTTAGTATTCTTCCCCCCCATCCATCTCTTAGTGACTTAGTGAAAGGAGGATTAGGCATTGAAATTGACTATTCTTCGCGGAATCAGGCAAATCACCACCATTTCATTTTCATTCACACATCATGTATAACTATATTACTATAAAAACATTTCATGTTTTGAGGGCTCAATTGGAAGACATTTATGGGTATCCATATATAACAGAAAAAAATAAATAAATAAATATTCAAAGTATTCATATTAACAAATAAATATAAAACTACCAATTCATCAAGGAAACTACACATGTTGAACCTCTAAGTCAAACTAAGTATGTCAAGCCCTCTAAATGGAGGCCCATTGGACCTTTGACACAACGAGATGGCACTCTCCTATCCCATAAAACAGTCCACCATCTATCCACCCCAACCACATTTTTTAGTTCATCTTTAGTCAAGAATGTAAATAATTTATAAATTAAGGAAAGATACATCATATGAACTCATGGTGACAATCCTTATGTAAATAATTTATCACCCCATGCGGGTGCACACAATAAACATTTGAAAAAGAAAATGCAAAAAAATATAGAAATATTTGTATCTCTACAACAATAAGTGGCTATGCAATAACAAAGTGCAATGAATATCAATCAAGATCAACCTGAACTCCAGCACAAATTTAAAATATATATGGTGCTGGGCCAGTAAAATATAGAACAAGAATTAAAATTTCAGTATCTTATACTCACACTTGTAGCCTCATGCCGAGATGTTGCAAAAATTTAGAATATGATCTGCGTAAAAAAGTCTCTCTCTTCAAGTCAATTCTATCTCTTCTCGATGGGGAATTTTCTTCTATTTCCTTCCTTGAAAAAATACCAGCCGCCAGCTTCTTCCTGCCAGTCCTGAGAATTTGTAGAAGGCCTCCTCTCATCAGTTTTGTGATGTGAAGATTCCTCACACGACATCTTTCCAAGGCTAGGAAGGACAAATAAGATATGACTGCCACATGAAAACAGGCTTGTGTTACTTCATCACCAATGTGTTGTTTAAGATACCAAAAAATACAAATTTAAGAAATTTTGTTAAGTTGAACTAGATTAGATCACTCTTCATGACCCATACAATTGAGTTTACAACAAATATGTATACACATATACAATTTGACACAATTGCAGTTCAACAACTATCAAATTATGCTATATTGATGTAATAGAAGGACAAATACAACAAGTATCTAAATGAAATTATGCATAACGTTCAGTATTCAAATAAAATCCAAAACTTGAACCAAAGCCTCTTTGTTTTCATTCACATTCAGTACCCACAAGTTAATTTGAAGGCAAAAAAGCAAAATATTTAAATGAACTTGAAAATAAAATCCAAGGGCATGTTTGGTAGACCTTATGAATGGGGAGAAAATCATACCATGAGATGTTACTAACTGTTTCTCCTCCTCTGGTTGGCGGTAGGCTTAGTGGCTAGGGCTTTCTCCAATTTCGCAATCGCGGAGATGGTCAGGACAATCAGGTTTTCTAGTTTTCTTTTTATTAATTATTATATTATATTTCTACCAAATTAAAATTGGATTACATTTGTGATTGGAATTGGAATCCAAATTGGATTCAAAATTAAAATTTAGTTTTAATTAAAATAAAATTGTTATAAATATATAGATAAATATGGATGTCCATTTATTTATCCCACTACTCATAACATAAATGTGGATATCCATTCATCTATTCCACTATTCATAAGTTTTTATAATTTTATTGCATCATTTATATTGTAATTTATGGTTGATTTATATATATTGTAATTTATGATAAAAATAAACCCTATAAATAAGAGTTCATATTACTTTGTAATACACACCAAGAAGACAGTAGAAAACTCTCTCTTCTACATTCTCATTATTGTCCTTATTCTTATTCTTATTCTTGTTTTTGTTTACATTCTTATTATTGTCCTTATTCTTATTCTTATTCTTATTTTTGTTTTCTTTATTTTAATAACACGTTATCAACACGATTCTTTATTTTTATGCAATCAAATCCAAGTAAATTTATCTACTCTTAAAATATCAATTTCATACATCTTATTTATTTCACTATCTTAATGAATTATTTATATTTATGAAAATATACTAAAATATATTAGTTTATTATTCTTATAGAAAATTATTATATTATTATTGTTTTTATGTTTATCATTTATGTCTCGTTACTTTTAATTAATAATAATATTATGCTTATATGTTTTAGAGTTTTTTTTTGTCCATGGATAGATCGAAATTTTTTTTATTCTTTTACTATATAATTTTGTTCTTATGACACATTTGATTGTTTTTTTGTTCAAAAAATTTAAATATCTTTCTCTTGATAACATTTTTATTTAAGTATTTGAAATTTGAAATTTTTTTTCTTGATAATATTTTAATTTAGGTATTTGAATAAGTAAATTTTATTTTTATTTTTATGCATTATCATTTTATTTTTCAATCTATATCTAACATAAAAATTTTCTACTCTAATTTTGATATTTATTTTTAAATAGATTATAATATTTTATACTTGTTAAAATATAATTTGAAATAAAAAAAAATATGATTTATATTTGTGACCTTATAAAAGTACAAGTAAAAAAAAAATTAAAATAATAATAATTATTATTTTTATTTAATTTAATCATGTATTGATAATGATAGTAAATTTATTTATTTTTGATATTTCAAAGTTATTTTTTTATTTCAAATATGTTGATTTTTGTTAGAATTAACTTTTAATGTGTGAAAAATATTCATAAATAATAATATGTTAATATTTTTCATATATCGAATATGTTATTGCAGTAGCAATATCAATAAAAAAGATTGTACAAATGTTATGAATTAATTTCATGCATTTTGATTTAATCTCATTCTCTAAAGTGAATGCAGTCATATTTAACTGAATAAAATAGCAAGTCGTTAATGAAAAATTTATGAAATAAATTATAGTGATTTTATCTCATTCTTTGAAGTGAATGTGGTAATTTAAAAGTAAATATATAATAATTATTCTTTTCATAAGAATAAAGAAATATTATAAAAATATTTATCACCACCAGAAGTGAAATAAAATTATACAGAAATAAGAATATAAAAGATGAACAAAATTTTTTAAAATAAATATTATTGATATAGTATGAAGAAAAATTGATCAAATACTTGTCGAATAATAAAATATCTTATTGATATTTATCGAACATCGCAAAAAAAGGAAAAATATGAAGATAAATTTTGTCTCTAATAATGATGACCTTAATTATGATCATATATATATTGCTCACATTGATGTGACAAATATATTTTTGAAAATATAAAAAATGAGAATTGATTTCTATATATATTGTGAATGGTGCGATAACTCGTACAATTTAAAAAATGTCAAATATTTTTCTTATTTGAAAATGGGTGAGACAATTATTTATGATAAAATAAAAAATAAT
>CANXYC011063739.1:0-28477 GCA_948193065.1 Aleurites moluccanus | reverse complement strand
AAACAACTTACTAAAAATTCTTCCAAATCTTCCTTGAATTAATTTGTTACTCAAATGAGTTTTTCCTTGGATTTAAAGGTTAGAATGGTGTTTAGAATGATGGAATTAATCTATTTCCATCAAAAAATGAAAGAAAACTATAAGGTTTAGGTTATATGTGTGATGGCCGAAACTTACAAAGGAAGAACAATGGAGTTGCTGCTACTTTTGGCTGAAATGGATGATGAACAATTGAAGTGGTGGTAAAAATCTATTCAAATATCAATGGTATGATTCAATAGTTTAAGTTATTGGTACTTTTGGTGAAATATAGCCATCCAACCATCCATTTCCTTTACTTTTATGCTATTTGCTAATCCAAAGTCAACATTGGTGGCTAACACAAACATTTGCCACACCAATCAAAAACCAAAAGCAAAAATCCAATGCATTAAGCTTATGATAGCAAATTTGCAACCTACTGATCCAACCATCTATTTTTCCATCATTTGATCCAATGGTTGGATTTAATCAAGCCTAACTAAATACCATAAGGTTGCACACATTTTATAATCCCATATTATGAAGGAAAAGACCAAAATGCCCTTAGTGCAAATCGAAGCACCTCAAGCACCTCAATTAAGCAGCTTGTCGGGAACTGTTTTCAACCGGGTTTATTTTTTCATCTATTATTCAAATAAACTTAATAATACCATTTACATTCACTTATTTTCTTTTGTTTCTTCAAATATAGTGTTAAATCCATAAAAACTCGAAGGGGCTGTAAAATGACCATTTTGTCCCCAGTTCACTAAAAACTCAACAATTCTCGATTTTGTCCTAACAGCCTTTAAATTACTTCTATGCCTAAAATCAAGCCATATAACATGCATAAATATCAATTTCATGCATAAATACATCATATAAACATATTATAAAGAAAATAAAAATTTTCCCCTAAGTCCTTCTTTAAGGGTTCTAATAAGGTTTAGGTTGAGGTGTTACAGGTAGTTTGAGGGAGGTTTCTAAAAAGGTCAATGAGGCAGAGAGTAGAAACTGAGAAATGACAAAGTGAAATAAAATTAGCTTTCCTTCGCCATCACCGCCAATGCCAGCATTTCCACCAGCACTACCATTTTCTTCGTCTTCTCCTGCCTCTAGTTTATCTGCATTATCTTACCTACCTTTCCTCTTCGTGTTTTATATATAACCAATTAACAATGAAGCCAAAACTACAACTCTTGTCATTAACCCAATCACAACACCAACAATTTCTCCTGAGCTCAATCTTTAATTTCTACAACTTCTTAAAGGTAACCCAAAGGTAACCCATAAAGACTAGGATCATTCCCTTCAAAAACCTCCAGTCCATACTTAAATTCACCAAAAACAAGCGAAATCCCACTAAATTTTTGTGTGAAGGATTCAATTTTTCAAGGTTTAATTGTGTTAAATCTAGACTCAATAATCTTGTGGGGTTCCACATGCACCACATACGTATCTGTATGCACCACCGCTTCCACCTCCCTTACTCTCTCATAAGAAGGGAGATGGAATTATAGGAAGATTTTGAAGCATATGATGACGATTTTTATTTAAAGCAAAACTAGAAGTGAAATTTTGAGTTTGAGAAGTGGTGGTGATGTTGAGTCGTTTTGAAGAGGCTGTCAGAATCGATTTACATTGCTGTTTCAACCCAAAATGCTCTGTATTTGAACTGGGCATGTATTTAAGAACTGGGCATGTATTTAATCTATTAACAAAATATAAAAAGAATGTACATATTTTCAAGAAATTTGAGCGAAATGGAGCAAAGAGAAGGGATTTGAAACAAAGTTTTTTTTTTTTTCAAATGAAAATGGAAAAAAATAAATTCGAGTTTGGAAATGGGAATTCAAGGTGAACAAGATATCGGAGCAAGTGTGTTGGGTCTGAGGCATTTTTAGCCGAAAGATATCGGAAGGTGATAGAGGGAAAATCAATGGAGGATCTCCATGAATGAGTATTGGTGTTTCAGATTCTTGAGAACGATTTAACCAATACTATTTCATACATGCAGACCCTAACTTTCCATTGATGAATTGCTTAATTCTAAAATTGTTAACCTGAGTAAATTATAATGTTTCACAGGTTTGTAGGAAGAAGGTTTATGGGAAGGAGGAGGAGAAATGTTAAAGAGTAAGAAATGAGTATTCAATAATTAGTAACTTGGATATTTTTTTTTCAATAATTTTCTGAAATTTTTGTGAAACATGTTGACGTGGGAATTGTTTAGAATAGATTGATAGAGAAGATGAAAGGTAAGAGTTTGTAATAATCCTAATTGAAAATTTTAAAACAAATTAAATGTAGTCATAAGAAACGAGCGTCGGTAGTCGATTTTTTTTTCATAGAATTTAGAAGGTGCATTACTTAGAATTAATTATGGTTAACCTAAGTTGGGTAGATTAGTAGCATGAAAAAAATAATTAGAGGATTAAATGAAATTAAAAAGAGTGTTAATGATTAAATCAATTAAAAGACTTAAAAGGAAAACTTAGAAAATCTAGATTTAAACACCTTTCGGTATTTGATTTTTAATAAATTCTAAATCAATCTTTTGTCTAATTTTTCTTCACATACCTAAAATTTAATGAATATATTATAAGGTTTTTTTCTTTTTTTTTTTTTTGTTTTTATTACAGAGAATGCTGTGAGGGATAAGGATTGATACATAAAATAACTTTTTATTCGATTGATAATCATATAAAGCAGAAGATATTTTAGCCATTTGCATCAAACTCAAATTTGGATGAGTTAAAAATAGAATTGAGTGAAAATGATGAAATTTAAATGCTTAAATAGAGAAGTAAAAGAGATAGAAGAATAAGAAGAGGAAAACGACAATTTTATAAATTTTGAGAAATTGATCAAAATTTGACCAATAATTAAAATAATAAATAAATAAATAATGATGAAATGGGCTAGGTGGATGGCCAAGTGGAGGGATCTCCACCAAATTAATTTTTTTATTTCATCCAAAATAATAAAGACATAGTTAAGGCTAAATTAATTTTCTTTTTATTTTTGTTTAAATTTTCTTTTCCTAAATTCTAATTGGTTATTAATTATTATAAATAAATAATTAGATAAAATTATCACCATCTTCTTCTTCCTCTTCCCTTGGCTGAAAATTCCTCCATAAAATTCTTCAAAATTTTGCTTCACCTCACTTACTCAAACCATTCTCCATCTTCATCAATTTTCATACCTTCATCTCCAAAGCTCCTTTTTTTCATCAAATTTGAAGATAGTTAAAAGAAATTCTTCAAAGGGATTCAAGAGGTAAAATCTTTAACTAGTTCTATAATGTGATTTAATGAGTTTTAATATTAATTTAGAGGTTTAATTAGTGAAAGAAAATAGGATTAGAAGTAAATCTTTGGAAATTCAGAATTTCCTATGACTTGACAGAATATTAGGGCTGAGTTTTTGTATCCTTAAAGTTGGAATTTGAAGATTCTTAAAATTTAGAAGTTGTATCTCTCATGTCTAGATTAGTTGTCTTTAAGGAAGTTTTATCAAATACTTACTGTGTTGAGAGATATAGACCACTGAGTATAGCTGACTCAGATTAGGTTTTGTGCTGAGAGACCTTATTAAGTTTTGAAATTTTGAGAATATTAAATTCTGATTCATAGAAAACTCAAAACATAAAAAATCTTTCTCTATGTCTTAGCTAAAATTTCATGAAAACAGAACTTCATTTTAATATCTACATAATAAGTTACAAGTGAAATAATAGAGATTGCTCGCATAGGAATTGCAGGGTAGATTGCATGATGCATGACTAAATTTGAAATTCAACTATAAATTGTATAGAGTTTAGAAAAATCTGATTTTTGGATATATTAGAGCTTAAGATGTCTAGTTTAATTATAAAAATACATTAGAGCAATTGGATAAGTATAAAGGGAGATGTGACTGAGAGAACCAAGGTTGCTAGTAGGATGAAAGTTAAAATTAACCCTAAGAATTGGGAATTTTAGGGAAATTGATTAATTATAGTTTTAATTAATGTAAGTTCTTATCAAATTGACACTAAATTATATTAAATTGTATATGTAGTATCTAAAGAGGATGACAAAGAGGTTCATGATCACCTCTTTTGTCTTTGTTGAGTAGAGAAGGAAGATCGATTTTGGATTTTTGCTTTTAAAGGTGAGTAATATACATACTATTTTGCTTGACGTTGCTTTCAAATTAAATTATTGAAATTGCCATGAAATTTCATTATTGGACAAAAATACCAATTAAATAATCCATGATTAATTTCATGCCCTTTATAATCCCAAATGATTCCTTTTAAATGAATTTGCATGATTGACCTCATGTTTCATATATTGAACCATTGGAAGTGTTTAAGTTATTTTTGATGCCTAATGATTAAGCACTATATATATGTCATTAATGAAATGACAAAAGTTTTAATGACATTATGCACAGTGGTTTAATGATCCTAGCTAGGAGGGGGTTAAGGTCTTTGCCATACTGTCTGATCAATAGTATGAGTAAATAGCATGCTACCGGATTGTAGCCTCTGCTTTAATGATCAATAATGATTCTGTCATTTTATGATAAAATATGCTATGAATTTTTGATGCCAATATGGAACTGAACCCATATGTTAAATGACTTCAATTTTATGAATCTTTAACTTATTAATGATCCCATTATTATTGTACATTTTATGCTATCATTATCCTCTTTGTGAGCAACTCCCTCACCAAGCCTCACAAGTAAGATAATATGTGTATTACTCATTGAAATTAAATTATCACATCTCATGGTTTAATGTTTTCAGGTCCGTAATATATAGTGGTGGTTCCAACCCATCTTCTCCATCCGAGCTTGGAACCGGTAGTATCTATGTAACTGCCTCTACTATGAAGAATTTGCATTTTTTTTTGTTAATCTATAATTGCTCTATGATTATGACGGTAATGTGGGATACGTATAACTACTATGTTTACGACTTAGTTAATATTAGTATGAAGTATCTGAACCTTTATTAAATTGATAATGTTATGGTAATTGAAGCAGGAAATTATAATATGAAAAATGAAAGTCGAGGATATAAAGTGAAATTTTAGAAATGCTGGTTTCCTTGCAGGTTGTATAAATTATAAAAATTAAATAAGTCGATAACTTGGGATGTTATATTTACATAGGAAACTCTGGCGAATTTTTTTTATAAAAATTGCATATATAATTTATAGGTTGATAATTTGCAAGTAATGATGGTTTCTATGGGAATCGATAGCCTTAAGCTAATCCTTTCCCTAGGATCTTCATATCTTGAAGTGGGGATGTGATAAAGTTGGTATCAAAGCATAAATTAATTAAATAAAATACTTGTCATTGAAGATAAGTCAATCATGGAGCATATGATTCTTCCTTATCGTCATTTGATGTTATTCGTTATGTGTGTTATTCTGTGTTTCTGTAAATTAATGATCTTGTGGTTTTTTGTTTTTAGTGAATACGTCGCCTAGATGACGTTGAAGGGAATTTGAACCTGTTAGGTGGCGACGGCCTCATCGAGTTTGACAAAAAGAGGCAGTGGCCTCAAATAGTGCTCCTGATAGGCAGGAGGTTGTTGAGCCACCGCAGGATAGAAGAAGAACAAACGAAGAGAGGTTGGCAAAATATGTGGAATTTCTTATTAGAGAAAATCAAGAACTGAGGAGGGAAATGGAAGAATTGAGGAAAGCCAAGCATGAGCCACCTCCAATAGTGATTCCACCACCAGCACCTGCTCCTCCACCTGTTCATGTTCTGCCACCAGTTCCTCAGGGTGGTTTAGTTCCTCGACAAGCAGCTAGAAGAGTGATTGATGATGGGGGAGTTAAAGTATTTACTTTTCTCAAGATGGGTCTATCAAAATTCTGATGAACCTAGTGCATTTCTGGAAGAAGTTGAGTAGGCTATCAGAAGATTGTCCTGTTCTGATGCTAGGGCCACTGAATTGGTGGGTTTATTATTAAAGAGAAATCTTTGGTCATGGTTTGAGCAGCATATTGAAGAAGTATTGTACAGTGATAATCTGCCTACCTAGGAACAATTTAAGCAGATGATGATGGATGAATTCTTAACTAAGGGAGAGAAAGAGAAAAGATTGATGCAGTTTGATTAGTTAAAGCAAGGAAGCATGAGTGTTGTAGAATATGCCAAAGAATTCCTCAGATTGGCTAAATTTGCAAAGAGTGTGATTCCAAATGAAGCTGCAAAGATTATGAGATTCCGAAGAGGGTTACATGCACATCAGCATAACATTTTGTTAGCTATATAATATACCTCATTGACCAAGTTGATAGATAAGGCGGTTCAGATGGAAGAAAAATATAGAGAAGAAAGAGTTGAAAGGGAGTATAAGAGGGAGGGTACCTTTAGAGGGCAAAGCAACAAAAATAGAGGGGTGTGAGGCCTCGCCTGAGCACCCTCCTCGTCCCGGGGAGATTTGATCGGGATACTCATTTTTGGGACGATTGCTCACGGAGGAGGCGACCTTAGCGCCTTTTGAAAATAATTTTGATGTTTTGAAGTCGCCACCTTAAGTTATTTTTGTTGAGAAAATTTAAGGTAAAAACCCATTTTGACTCCAATTTTTTATCCCAAAGGAAAATAAGTGTACTAGTCTTTAAAACCAAAGAGGATTCGGGGACTAGGTTTTTGGTTGAATTTGGCTTCTAATTTTAACCTTGATTAAAAGCATTTTCATGAGCAATTTAAAGAATGAGATATAAAGATGCATGAGCAAGTAAATGAATGGATGACAACGATAAAATAAAATAATAAAGCAATTAAGAGAGTAATAAATTAAATTATTACAATTCAAAAATCCCAAACTAGGGGATATCAACTCTAGCCCTTATGGGTTCTAGGTTGATCACACATTCCCCAAAGAATACATTCAATAAAGCAGTAATAAAGCAATTAATAGAAAAGAGATCGTTTTGATCTTTTTTTTTTTGGATTTGAAGCCCTTACATAGCTAGCTTTCGTATCCCGTTGAATAGGAATCAAAACCCACGCAGTTCTCCCTTCTTGCGAAGGAGGGTTGATTTAATGCCCAATTTATCATGTTTTGGGTTCTTTATTTTGATTCTCTATCAAAAAAACAGAAGAGTTAGGAGAAGATACATTCTCTCTTGTTCTTTGGGAAGGCAGTGGTCGGATTGCCCTTCCGGATCTGAGTTCCACCTTAGATCAATGGTTGGATTGATGGTTGGATTGCCTTTTATCTGAAAATTCGCTTTTTGGTAGGCAGCGGTCGGATTGTGCTCCCGGATCAGAGTTCCACTTGGGATTGATTGAAGCCTGGGAAGACGGTCAGATTTGTCTTTTATCTTGCTTTTTGGGGAGGCGGCGGTCTGATTACTCACCCGGATTGGAGTTTCACTTAGGACAGGTTGAAGCTCGGGAAGACGGTCAGATTGTCTTTTATCTGATAATTCAAGAGAAATCAAGTAAACCAACAAAGTGATTTTGTATTTGAAAACAGTTTTGAGGCTCTACACGCTTCGAATTTGGTCTTTCTTTAGCTCAAAGAGAACTAAAGAAAATGGGCTCCACACGACCTAAAAAGTTATTCTTTAAACTCAAAGAGAGTTAAAGAAAATAAAAAAAAATAGGCATATTGAGGGAGAATAGAAGAAATCTAAGAAGGAAAATTCGACTTCAAGAGATTTCGGGGCCGTTTGAATATTGAAGGGGATCAAGTATTTATAGGTAGATTGGTGCCACCGGAGGGGGTGGCAGCGCCGCCCAAGAGGGGCAGCGGAACCGCCGAAAGTGGTCGACGGCACCACTAAAGATGGGCAGCAACGCCTTCCTTCAAGGGTGACAGCCAAGGCCCGGACCCAATTCTGATGGTTTTTGAGTTCGTCGGTGCGCGGGTTCGGTATCGGCTTGTACCGATCGGCTAGGCACGAGTCCAGCGGGTGCAAAAAAATGAGTGTTCACAGCTGCCCCCATCACGACTGTCCATTCTGGATGACAAATGTGATGTAGATGAACCGGGCTGTTCCTGTCTGCTTGGAACAAAAGAAATGCATTCTGATAGCATCTTGCGAGGTCTGAAGGTATATGAGTGCAATCTATCATGCTTCGGATAGCTTTCAATTTTTCTGATATTTTCCTATTTTTATCATTTTTCTAAATTACAGAAGCATCCCAGGTCTGATTCGGGCAAATGATAGGTCGATGGATAGAGAAAAATCATACGAACACAGCGAAACTATCGGCACTTGACTTTGACTTGAACTGCTTCGGAAATGCAAGTTCCCTTGTTTTTTCCCATGGCTGGGGATATGATGGTCATTTTTAAGATTATGAAAATCTATAAATAGGAGTGAGGCTTTCTCATTCCCTTCGCTTTCACTTTCATTTTTCTCTCTCTCTCTAGCTTTTCTCTCTAGAAATCTTTTCTCTCTCTTCATGGCTTCACACTCTGGAAGTGCTATTAGCAATAGAGGGCATCATAGCTATGAGGCACTGCGGGACAATCCTGACCGAAAAAATCTATTCTAGGAACCAGAACAGCACGTCTCTTGGGACGGCAGAATGGAGGTATTTTCCACCTTTTTTTTGCTGAGTGAATTCCTTTGCTTGAAAGAACACTATGCTTAGGAATAGGGGCGCTAGATCAAACTTGGCTTTTCTAGCTAATGCCCTATCAGTCGAAACCCCAGTAAAGTCCCTGTTGGAGCCTACTGGTTTTGTATATTTCTTGAGGGTCAAAATGAACCCTGAGAGCAATGCAGCCTTGATCAAGGCTCTAGCTGAGCGGTGGTGGGATACAACCAACACTTTCCATTTTCCATGCGGGGAGCTAACTGTTACCCACTTTATCTGTCAATGCTGACTAGTTTGCATTTTGGGACCCGTCATCTAGATCTCTGCTCTGACTAGAGGGTCACCTTTACTCCTGAAGATATGACCCGGCTTATAGGTTAGGACCCACCCTGGGATCGCATATCAGTACCTCGCACCTGGCTTCAGGCTCGGCTGAGGGAGTTGGAGCCATTCACTGACATGCTATTTGATACTAAAATTATAGCTAGATTGATGATGTTGATTCTGGCGGGATGTACATTTGGACACACCCGTTGGGATACTGTTAATCTAAACATTTTACTGAGTTTGGTAGACAAGACTCAGTTGGGTGAATATGACTAGGCTGGTGCTATCCTGAGCACCATGTACAGGAAGATGTGCGACTTGTCTCGGAGAGCTTTCAACTCCTATGGTGGGACTTACTTCATTTGGGAGGTATGCTCTCTACACTTCTTCTAAACTTTTGCCAAGTCTTTCTGACTCTCTGTCTTCAATGCTTGAAATAAGTATGGGCTTATGAGTATTTTCCGATGCTGGCTCCTACTCTTAATAACCCCAGGCTGGATATCTTTCCGGTTGGAATCCGGTGGAACAGGGAATATTGGACTGGCTTTGGTATACACGAGTTCAGGACTATCCGAGCAGTTTTTAGCAGCCTCGACACTTTTCAGGTATCTTCTGACTTTATCTTATTCACATTTCCTGGATTATGCTCACCATAACCCTTTTGCAGGTTGTGACGAAACCTTACATAGATAGGATACAGCTGATGCTAGTAAAACTTGACCCAAGTGCCACACTGGCTTGCTCTCAACTGTTGCTTTGCTTTCCACACAACAAGATGTACTACCTAGGAGAGAGAGTCTGAGTTCAGACTATTGGTAGGTGGGTAGTTTCGGCACATCCACCAGTTGATATGAGGTGGAATATGGACATCCATGCCCCTGATGAGGCTTATACTGGTCTTCCCATACATCTGTATGTGACTCATCAAGATAACTATGTGATATTCTATTGCACTCGGCTAATGGGACCTATTGGTGATCCATGTCGATATTTGGGACGTCCATCTAGCTCTACTGGACCTTCTGCTGTTCGGCAAAGTCGGGCTCAAAGCATAGGTGCATCAAGAGTCCCTTCTTCAACTGACCCCAGCATTACCCCTGGGACACAGAATGATCTTGATTGGGTCACCCTGGGTCCTAACTTCTGGTTATTTGAAAATATCTTCTACACCAGTGCTCATGGAGAGATATAGACATACCATCTTCCGGATGTAGTCCATCCTCTTGCACCAAACCTCCCTGATAACATTGAGGTATGTTCATGTCCTTTTTCCTGGTTTTGCTTTTGAAAATGATCCTTAAGCTTGTGATATCTCCTGGCCTTACTTTCAAAAATGATCCATAAGCTTTTGGCTTTTCTTTCCGCAGGTTAATATGGAATGGATTCATCACACCTATCGTGTGGGATGCAGAATGGAGCTAGCTTTGTCGGGTATGCTAACTCAGCTTGATGTTTAGGCTGACCTACCTCATCAACCGGAGGACCCCCGTTGGCGCCATCGTAAAGACTAGTGGCCTTCTTGAGCATCTTTCTTTTCTTTGCACTGTTCTATTTATGCTCATTTAGGAACAATGATGTACGGATGATGTTTCATGTATGCCTTATGTATGCATGTATTTATGATATTTTAACTGACTACCCATGTTATGAATGCAAACTAAAAATGTTGTGCAATGCTATATAATTTTAGACCTAAATGCGCTAAAATGCCAAAGGATTTTGGAAATGTCCTATACTGCCCCTGAACCTCCCTCCCCCCCACACCCCTAAAAAAAAAAAGTTGAAAATTTTGTGAGAGATTCGCTGAAGAAAAGGAACTACAGTCAGTATGAAGGGACGATGCTGCCCTGGGACCATGGCGGTGCTGCCGTGGCACCTTTACGAGCCTTGGTGGTGCCGTCCTAGGCTATGGCGATGCTGCCCACAGTGGGTGGTGGAACCGTCTAGGCATGCATGCCCAAGCCAGTTTAGGCTCATTTTTTCTTTAAAAGGGGTCCTATTCCTTCTAAAAAAAGCCATTCTGACTCTCATTTTCACTCAAAACTTCCCATGGAACCCTACTACAGTCATCATATGTTTTTCTGGACCAAAAACCTAGACAAGGTTGAAAAAATTAATTTGGGCAAGTATGGGATCAATTATGTTCTGACTTTGAGTGGTGTGAAAGTGGATTGGGATTTTCTGAAGGCTTGTCTTAGGTTTTGGGATCCTGCTGACCATGTGTTTCGATTTGGAGCGAGCATGGAGGAAATGTGCCCTACTTTTGAGGAATTCAGCGCTATCCTTAAAAGTAATCTGAATGTTGCTCTAGCTGTCCCTGAATATCGGGTTGGATATTTTTGCTCTTTCAAGAGGCTCCTAGGATTGGGACAAGAGCTTGCGAGCTCTATGGTCATGGGAGACCAAGTCAATCTAATTACAGTTACAACCGAGTTTCAATACCCAGAAGATGCAGGGGATACGATGAGATAGAAACATAGAATGACAACCTTGGTTTTGTGTTTGACTGCTGGATGCCTATTCTTCAGCTCACTTGGCTGGGGAGATGTTCGAGTGGTGGAACTAGTTGCTCAGATGGAGCGAGATTTTGCAGAGCTTGGATGGAAACTGCAGAGTGGAAGGGCCTTGGTCTGTTAGCCCAGTCATTTTGCAGGTAGAAATATCTTGTACTTCTTCCTTACATTTTTTTCATTTTCATTTTTTTTTATATATTTTTTTTAGGTTTGGCTCAAGGATCACCTACAGGTGGTGGCTCCTTTAGATAGGATGCCCTATTTAGCTGCACAATACCGCATGAGGAGGGCTTTGATCCATTTTGGTTCAGAAAAGGAGTGGATTGCCTGGGTTTTAGAGTTGGATTATGGAGATCTGCTTTGGTACTGCTCTTGGTACGAGATTGACTCATTTATCATGATGAGCTATGGGTACAAGATGGTTTACCTGCTGGGTATTTCTATGGCCTCATTTTATCAGGGCACCAGAGTCTTAAGGCAGATGGGTCAGTCACAGGGCACCCCAGTAGACGAAGTTGTTTACCTTACATCTTTGATTATCGGCCCTATTTCCCAGGCCATAATGAATGGCTGGAGGCGATCGATGCGTTTTGTACGTCATGCTGGCTTATCAAGCAAACAGGAGGATTATGATTCCTAGTTCATTAAGGAAGTTTGGCCTATTGAGAAGATCAGGCGAGTACACTTGATTACAGAGTTGGAAACAGACACAGAGACTGGGATACTGAGGCAGAAACAACAATGAGACCAGAAGACATTGAGGTGACCCAGGGTGAGATGGAGGTAAGGGTTGAACCATATATGCTTGTGACTGAAAATAGTGATTCTGATGACTTGGAGGATATGCATCCTAGGAGAAGATGGCTTAGACTCTGCACTCTATCTTTTAGATCATATTTTAGACTCTTTTTTTTTTTGTGTGTGTGTTTGAAAATATGATCTCTTTCGGATGAAATAGGATGGAATTTTGTCATCTTGACTCTGACAAAAGAGATAGGACAAAATTTAAGGAAATTAGACACAAAAAGAATAGACTATGACTTATGAAACCTAATTTAAAATGAGGCTCTTATTTATTTATTTATATTTATAATTTATTATTTATTGCTCTAATTTTTGCCCGAGTTGCTCTTTTGGGTTTTCAACTCGCCGAGATGCTCTAATTTTTGCCTAAGCCGCCTTATTCAGGTTTTCAACTTAGTGAGCACAAATCAATTAATATGGGCACAAAAAATGATAATTTTATTATGCTTTGGACCGCACCCAAAGTGGGTTGCCTATGTATCTCCATTTGCATTTTTTTTACATATCAAAATTTCTTTTGGGAGAATCAGGTCGTCATAGTTCTGTTCATACAATGTGGCATGAAATGGAAATTACAAAAAGTATCTTTTCAGTTGATCAAGATCACAAGGATTCGAAAATTCATTCCATCCAAATCCCTGAGTATGACACCTGCGCCAGACAGGATCTTTGTGAGCACATATGGGTCAGCCCAGTTTGTTATGAACTTCCCTCTTGGATCATGCACAGGAGCTCTGATTTCCTTCAGCACTAAGTTGCCCTCTTATAATCCCCTATCAGTTACCCTTTTATTGAAATGACGGGAAAGTCTCTGCCGATACCCTTGGATTCGATAGAGCGTATCCATCCTTTTTGCATCAATGGCATTCAACTGGTCATGATATCCTTTGATCCATTCTGCTTCACTAAGCTGGTCTTCCAACATAACCCTGGCAGAATGGATTTGCACTTTAATTGGAAGCACCGCTTCCATCTTGTATACCAGGGAATACGGAGTTGCCCCTGTTGGTGTGCGAATGGATGTTTTATATCCCCATAATGCAAATGGGAGGCGCTCATGCCAGCTTCTATGATTGGTAATCATCTTTTGCAGAATTGTCTTAATAGTTTTGTTCACTGCCTCAACTGCTCCATTAGTTTGAGGGTGATAGGGTGAAGATCAATGATGCCAAATCTTTTCCCTTTTGAGCAGACTTACTACTTTCTTTGGGAAATGGGAGCTATTATCTATGACTATCTCAAAAGGCAGTCCAAACCGACAAATGATGTTAGTTTGGATAAAGTGTGCTACCTTCTTAGAATTCAACATGTGGTAAGAGGCAACTTCCACCCATTTCATGAAGTAATCTATTGCTACCAGAATATACTCATGCCCATTCGAAGATTTGGGACTGATGCGTCCTATGACATCAATGCCCCATATAGCAAAAGGCCAGGGAGTTGCAGTTGGATGCAACGGGACAGGAGGTCACTTCTAAAACTTGGAAAATATCTGGCATTTGTGACATCTCTGTACAAACTTAGCACAATCTCCGTTCATTGTGAGCCAAAAATACCCTAGATTCGTGATTTTTCTGGCCAATGTAAAACCATTCATGTGCGGGCCTTCGTTGCCACTATGCACCCATTCCATGATCTGCTGAGCTTCCTTTTTCGTCACACACCTGAGGTGGATGTTATCTTATGCTCTCCTATATAACATGTCATCATTTGGTATGAAATTACTAGCCAATTGCTTTAGGGTGCCCCTTCCGGTTACTGGTCATTTTTTAGAAGATTGAATATGTCCCAATACCATGGCTTACCATCGGCTATCTGAACTTGCATGCATGCTGTGTCATAACCTAGTTGCCTTCGCACTTCAATAACCATAGGTCGTGCAATTTCATTTCTTATCATGTCTATCATAAAGGCCAGAGTTGCCAGAGCATTGGTGAACTGATTCTTGGCTCGAGGTAGATAATGGAAAGATAATTCATGAAAACTTTCTGCCAGATCAGCTACGTGTTGATAGTAAGGAACTAAACGCTCTTCTTTTATCTTCCATTTTCCTAAAGCTTATGAAACAATCAAATTAGAGTCCCCGTAGACCTTTAGGTAATCAATCCTCATGTTGGTGGGTACCTCTAAACCACACATGCAAGCTTCATATTCTACTTCATTGTTTGTGACCTCAAATGCTAATTTAATGGCCATGGGTTAATGATACCCATCGAGTGTGACAAGTACAATTCCAGCTCCATAACCCTTACTATTGGTTGCTCTATCAAAATATAACTTCCAGACTTCGGGTTCCATCTCCATGACATCCTCATCCGGAAACTCGAGTTTGAATGGTTCACCATCTATTGGAGCAGCAACTAATTGGTCAGCGATCACACTTCCTTTGATAGCCTTGCTTGGAACATATTTGAGATCGAAGCTGCTAGAACTGCCAACTATCATGCCATCTTGCTGTCAAGAACTAGCCTCTCCATAAGGAATTTCAAGGGGCTCTTGTCAGCGAGGACATGCGTAGTTTATGAACCCATATAATGTTGCAGCTTATGGCATACCCATACCAAAGCGAGACATAATTGTTCAATCTGATTGTATTGGAGCTCATGAGCGAGCATGCGCTTACTCAAATAATAGATGGCATTTTCCTTATATGAATCAGCAACATTCTGAGCGAGCATTGCCCCTATAGCTTCTTTGGTCACAGAGAGGTATAACAGCAAAGGTTTACCGGGCCTGGGCGGTTGCAAGACAGGAGGAGTTAGCAAGTACTACTTGATCTTTTCAAGAGCTTTATGACATTCATCATTCCATTCCTTAGGAATTCCTTTCCTTAGTAATTTAAAGATGGGTCCACAAACGTCAGCCAGTTAGGAAATAAACCAACTGATGTACTGTAAACGTCCTAGAAATCCCCTAATCTTTTTCTCTGTTTTTGGAACTGGCATCTCTAAAATGGCTCTTGATTTAGATAGGTCTACTTCTATCCCCTTTTTACTGATCATATGGCCCAAAAACAAACCCAGGAGACACCAAAAACATACTTTTCCAAATTCAACTTTAGATTATACTGTCTCAACCTAAGGAAGAAATGCCTTAATGCATCTATGTGTCCTTCTGTTGTTTTAGACTTGATAACCATGTCATCAACGTATACTTCCACATCCTTATGAATCATATCATGAAAGATAGTTGTAGCCATTCTCTGATATGTTGCCCCAGCATTCTTTAAACCAAAAGGCATGACCTTGTAGCAGTAGGTGCTCCATTCTGTCACAAAGGCTGTCTTTACCTTATCAGGTGGATAGACTTGCATTTGATTATACCTCGCATATAAATCAGTCAAAGAGACTACCTCATATTCGGCTATGCGGTCAACCAATAAGTCTATGTGAGGTAAAGGAAAATCATCTTTTGGACTGGCTTTATTCAGATCTCTATAATCGACACACATTCTTACTTTGTCATCCTTCCTGGGCACAGACACTATGTAGGCTAACCATGAAGGGTAAGTGACAGGTTCAATGAAACTGTTCTTAAATAATCGGGCAACTTCCTTTTTGATCTTGAGAGACCACTCCGTCTTCATCCTTCGTAACTTCTGCTTTACGGGCTTCACATTCTCATAGGTCGGAATCTTATGGACTGCTATGCTTGGATCGACACCTATCATGTCTTCAGGTTGCTAGGCAAAATAATCGAAAAATTCTTGAACAATCTTGATTAAAGAAACCTTATTATGGAATGATGATGTAATAAATGTGAATTGCAATTTATCACCCGTGCCCAAATTTATTGATTCTTTATTGTGTTATTTTATTTCATTTATTTCTTTTTCTTTTGATGCCTCTTTTAAGTTAGATTCATGGAAAGGGAAAAAGGACTCAAGAATATAAGAGGAAAGTTGAAATGTTTTATTGCTAGCAAAAGTTTTGTCCTCATAGACTACATCAAAAAGAAAAGAAGGACCAGGAAGATCCTTTAGAGACTCTATAAAGGAAAAATAAGAAACAGACTTAACAAACTCTGACTCGTACTTGGCAGGGAAAGAAAATAAAACATCAAGGCTAGGAAGCTTCTCAATGTACTAGTTATCAGGTGCAGCCAAGGTTAGATGGATAAGTTTGGTGGGGTCTGATTCCAGTTCATCTCCAATCATGAGGACTTGCTCAAAGAGAGTAGCCTCCATATTTTCCTCGCAATCTTGCTCTAATAGGTAGATAGGCTCACAATCCTCCAAATTGAGCCTGATATCAAAGAAAATTTCAAAACCCAGGATTAGCTTTTTAGTTACATGGCAAAACCATGGTTCAGTAAAACCACAACAGGGAAAGTCCTCTTGCTTCTTGAGTAAGGTGGCTAAAAGTGTTTCTATGGCTTTCATGCCGAGTGTTGTGCCCTCTATTTGTACCTTCCAAAAGAAAACACTCTGAATCAGGTTATGGTGGTCCAAACAAAACCTAAGCAAAGATGAATAGAAAGACTTAGCCTAGGTGAGGTTTGAAAGTTTTTGGGTTTTGGTTTGACCACTGACTTTATTGATTCTTAGTCCACAAATGCATAAATGCACGGTTATGCATGTATGCATGGTTATACATATGTATGCAAAAAAAAAAAAAAAAATTGGTTCATGATGACATTTTAACATTATCACGGCTTAGGGCTCTAAGGTCCAAGGTCTAATGTTCATTTCATGAAGGCTAGGTGGTTTGGTTTAAGAGGTACCCATCACACTAGAGCAGTGAATAGACCTAACCATATATGAAACAATGAGTTTCGCGTGGGTCCAATAGTACGACTGCTCATTACACTTCAAAAAGGATTTGAAGATTCATCACGGGGTGGATGCTTTTGATAACTCCCAACATACTCAAAGAGAGTTGTCGGATCAATGCTACTCGCTATTCAAAGGTTGAATTTCGTAACTAGTGATGTAATGATGCATGAAAATCAAAGTTAAACTAAAAGCCAAGTAAAAAGTTACTTTTGAAAATATTTTCAACCAATTGGTACTCTTCTTTAACTTTTGAAAAAAAGTTTCGACCCCAATGGAGTCGCCAGCTGTGAGGCCTCGCCTGAGCACCCTCCTTGCCCCGGGGAGATCAGATCGGGATGCTCATTTTTGGGATGATTGCTCACGGAGGAGGTGACCTTAGCGCCTTTTGAAAATGATTTTGATGTTTTGAAGTCGCCATCTTAAGTTATTTTTATTGGGAAAATTTAAGGTAAAAATCCATTTTGACTCCAATTTTTATCCCAAAGGAAAATAATTGCATTAGTCTTTGAAACAAAAAAAGATTCGGGGTCTAGGTTTTCAGTTGAACTTAGCTTCTAATTTTAACCTTGATTTAAAGCATTTTCATGAGCAGTTTAAAGGATATAAAGATGCATGAGCAAGTAAATTAATGGATGGAAGCGATAAAATAAAGCAGTTAAAAGAGCAATAAATTAAATTATTATAATTCAGAAATCCCAAACTAGGGAATATCAACTCTAGCCCTTATGGGTTCTAGGTTGATCACACATTCCCCAAAGAATACATTCAATAAAGCAGTAATAAAGTAATTAATAGAAAAAAGATCATTTTGATTTTTTTTTTTAGATTTGAAGCCCTTAAATAGCTTGCATGCGTATCCTGTTGAATGGGAATCAAAACCCACGCAGTTCTCCCTTCTTACGAAGAAGGGTTGATTTTATGACCAATTGATCATATTTTGAGTTATTTATTTTGATTCTCTATCAAAATAAGAGAAGAGTTAGGAGACCATACCTTCTCCCTCACTCTTTGGGAAGACGGCGGTCGGATTGCCATTCCGGATCTGAGTTCCACCTTGAATCGATGGTTGGATTGATGGTTGGATTGCCTTTTATCTGACAATTCACTTTTTGATAGGCAGCGGTCAGATTACACACCCGGATCAGAGTTCCACTTGGGATTGATTGAAACCTAAGAAGACAGTCAAATTTGTCTTTTATCTTGCTTTTTGGGGAGGCGGCAGTTTGATTACTCTTCCAGATCGGAGTTTCACTTGGGACCGGTTGAAGCCCGGGAAGACGGTCGGATTGTCTTTTATCTGATAATTCAAGAGAAATCAAGCAAACCAACATAGTGATTTTGTATTTGAAAATAATTTTGAGGCTCCACATGCTTCGGATTTGGTCCTTCTTTAGCTCAAAGAGAACTAAAAAAAATGGGTTCCATATGCCCTAAAAAATTATTCTTTAAACTCAAAGAGAGTTAAAGAAAATAAGAAAAATAGGCATATTGAGGGAGAATAGAAGAAATCTAAGAAGGAAAATTTGACTTTAAGAGATTTTGGGGCCGTTTGAATGTTGAAGGGGGTTCAGTATTTATATGTAGACTGGTGCCATCAGAGGAGGTGGCGACACTGCCCAAGAAGGGCAGCGGCACTGCCTAAAGGGGTCAGCTGCACCGCTGAAGGGGGCCGCCAGCACCGTCCCCTAAGGAGGGGGGCAACGCCTTCCCTTGAGGGTGGCAGCCAAGGCCCGGACCCGGTTCTAATGGTTTTTGAGTTCGTCGGTATGTGGGTTCAGTTTTGGCTTGTGCCGATCGGCCAGGCACGAGTCCGGCGGGTGAAAAAAAATGAGTGTTCATAAGGGGGTAGCAACATTTATCAATCTATACCCTCTGATATGGGTACTAGGCTAATTCAGAGACCAGTGGAGAGTAGTAGCCGAAGTCAAAACAGGTCTGTGGCTACTTCATCTGCCCCTCGGATGTTTCTGGTATCTTCATATCAGAGAGGGCCAATCAGACTTTTCCTTCATATTCTCAGTGTGGCAAAAAACACCTGGGTCCTTGCAGATTTATTACTGGAGTCTGTTTAAGATGTGGACAGCAAGGTCATTACATCAGAGATTGTCCACTTACTCGGGGGCAGCAGGCAGCACCCACAATATCTCAGCCTATAATCCAACAAAGTCATAATAACAATAGAGGCTCTGGAGGCAGAGGCAAGAGTTCGGCTTAAGGTGCACAACAGTCAGCAGCTGGTAGAGGTCAGGGTAGAGTGTTTGTTCTAAATCGACAAGATGCCCAGACTTTTAATATTATCGTGGCAGGTATGATTTTAATTCAGAATGTGCGAGTGAATATTTTTGTTAGTCCCTTTTGCAACCAAGAGGGGAGGTGAATTGGTTGTTTGCGGAATTAACAACAAATTAAAAATTTAATTGAAGGAAAGAAAGGGAAGAAGAAAGAACATAAGAATTTATAGTGGTTCGGCAACTTTGCCTACATCCACTCCTCAAGGTCACACTTGAGAGTTCCCTTAACCAATCCTTTTACAGTGCAAGATCAAACCCAAGTGTTTTACGGGTTCACACTCAAACTTTTACAAGTGTTTTCCAGGCTCACACTAAAACCTTTACAAGTATTTTTTATGACTCACACTCAAACCCAATAGAATTATAAAAGAAGAAGAAAAAGAATTTCCCTAGAGTTTTCCCAACTCTCAAATAATCAATGAGTCTTAATGAACTCAAGGATTTTACAATTTAAAACTCACAAATTGATGCTTTATAAATATAAGCTCTCTAAGCCATATACAAGAATGATTTTAATGCAAAATCTTAATTCAATGATTTCAATTGTTGTTCTATTATTTTTTGACCTACTTAATTTTCAATACAACTTGTATTTATAGCCCAACATCAAATATGACTGTTAGGATCCAAAATATAGCTGTTACAACCATTTTCAACGGCTAGTTTTGCTGTTTGAATCGCGGCAGTCACGCCCGCTACTCCTGAGTCACGCCTGCGATAAAAGTGGCATTTTGCTACTGGACCTTTTTGAAGAAACATCGCACCTGCAACTTGTTTTCTTCATATATCAAGTTATACAACTCCAAATCATGTACCATTTTTTTTTGTTGGAAATTTTGAGATGTCTAATACAACTTTGTAATTTAACTTATCTCCAAAATAATCCATATTCATGTCCTAAAAAATCATAATATTTT
Organism: Aleurites moluccanus; assembly: GCA_948193065.1. Lineage (NCBI taxonomy): Eukaryota > Viridiplantae > Streptophyta > Magnoliopsida > Malpighiales > Euphorbiaceae > Aleurites > Aleurites moluccanus. Next base: position 8,256 of record CANXYC011063739.1, on the reverse strand, counting down.
ATTGTTTTAATCTATAAGACAGTTTGAGCATGCTTTACTAATTCTTCAATATCTCCTTCTATAAAATTCAGAATCATTTGATTCTTTTTCCATATAAAATTATACATCTAGAACTTCAATAATATAGAATATTATGCTCAAATTCTTCTTCTATAATTTCCAAAAATATTTTAAATTTGCCTCAGCTATTCTGTCTTAGTCTGCCAGCTTGAGCATAATTCCTTCAAAAATTCATATCTTCATTTTCCAATGTCCAATGCTCAATCTAATTTTTGTTCCTAAACTAGACATCCATATATTTCCATCCATATATGGCTTGTCGAAATAACTTCTTCCAATTTATACAGAATTTGGCATAAAATCGGACTTTGTGCAAATCTGTTAGTTTTTTAGAGTCATGCCTTTGAATTTCACTAGTCAAGCCCGCTACCGGAGAGACACTATTGATCTGAGGCTACTGGATGATTTGATAAATTCTCATTTTCATTTTGCGTTTACGAATAAACTTGTCACTCCTGCGACTTCACCTAGTCGCACCCGCGACTTCTTTGTGTAGCGCTCGCTACTGGAGACTTTTCAAGGCTGCGACTGACTTTGTCACACCTGTGACTAAACTTGATCCTAGCTTCACGCTTACGACTGCAAGTGGTCACGCCCGCGACTTCATGCTCGATTTTGGTTTGAGGCTACCAGATCTACTGAGCTCTTCTTGAATAAATGTCACGCCTGTGACTACCCATGTCGCTTCTACGACTTTCACTTATCGCACCCGCAACTTCCACTTGTCTCGCCCGCGATATACCAACAATCTAGAATTGTCTTATGCACTTCTCCAAGTATGTTTTCCCTAAGCATGTGCACTCTATAAACTTTTTTAAAATGTATTAATCCTATAGTTTGAACAATGGTCATGATTTCTCATGCCTCAATCAACTCAAACAAATCGTTAGCACAAATAACACATTTATATTATTTTGTTATCATCAAAATCAATATCAAACCCAAGAGGGCTAATAGTTTTATTTGACTCGGGGGCTACGCACTTGTTTGTATCACTTGCATTTGCTAAAAAACTGGGTAAGGGTAGGAAAAAGATGAATATACCCTTAGAGATTTCTACAACTCTAGGTGAAACCATTGATGTAGAATACTTATATGATTCATGCTCAATTGAAATAGAGGGTAGATTACTCCAAATAGATTTAATTGAACTGCCGATTTTGGAAATTGATATGGTGTCAGGGATGGATTGGTTATCCACTCACTATGCTATAATTGATTGTAGGGGAAAAAGAGTGGAATTCATACCTATGGGTTAAGATAGCTTTGTATTTCAGGGTGACATAGGTAGTATGATGACATGACTGATATCTATTATTTATGCAAGACGGCTTCGGAGGAAGGGATGTCAGGGATTCTTGGCCAATGTGATTGATACACGGGTCACCTCTAATGGAGTTGAATAGATTCCAGTGGTAAATGAATTTCTTGATGTGATTCCTGAGGATTTACCAGGAATACCTCCTGATCGGGAAATAGAATTTGAGATCGAAGTGTACCCTGGAACTAGTCTAATATCCATTCCTCCTTACTGAATGGCTCCTACAGAATTGAAGGAGTTAAAACTACAGCTGTAGGAATTACATGATAAAAGGTTTATAAGACCTAACAGTTCACCATGGGGAGCTCCAGTGTTATTTGTGAAGAAGAAAGATGGGACTCTCCGAATATGTATTGATTACAAATAATTGAATAAGGTAACTGTTAAGAATAAATATCCTTTACTTATTTGATCAATTACAGGGAGTTAGTCATTTCTCCAAAATTGATCTCAGGTTGGGTTACCATCAATTGAAGGTAAAAAAAGAAGATGTGCCAAAAACTGCTTTTAGAACTCAATATGGTCATTATGAATTCTTGGTTCTGCCATTCGGTCTTACTAATGCACCTGTACCGTTCATGGATTTGATGAATAGAGTATTCAAGCCTTTCTTGGACAAGTTTGTCACTGTCTTTATTGATGACATACTTGTATACTTTAAAAGTCAAGAAGAGCATGAAGAGCATTTAAGAATTGTACTGCAAATATTGAGGGAACATAAGCTATATGCCAAGCTATCGAAGTGTGAATTTTGGCTAATTAAAGTATGTTTCTTGAGGCATGTCATTACTAAAGATGGCATAAAAGTAGATCTAAAGAAAGTTGAAGCAGCAGCGAATTGGTCCCGACCCACTAGTGTAACTGAAGTCAGAAGTTTTCTTGGCATGACAAGTTATTATAGAAGGTTTGTTAAAGATTTCTCTAAGATAGCCTTGCCATTGACCAAGATAACAAGAACACAGGTTGAATTTCAGTAGGACCATTCTTGTGAAGAAAGTTTTCAGAAGCTTAAAACATGTCTCACTATTGCTCCAGTACTTACTTTGCCATCTGGATCTAGTGGATTTGTAGTATATTGTGATGCTTCAAGGGTGAGACTTGGATGTGTGCTTATGCAAAATGGGAAAGTGATAGCTTATGCATCCAGGCAATTGAAGAGGCATGAATTGAATTACCCCACCTATGATCTTGAAATGGCAACGGTAGTCTTTTCCTAGAAGATTTGGAGGCATTGTCTTTATGGTGAAACATGTGGGATATTCACTGATCACAAAAGTCTCCAATATATTCTACAGCAGAAAGACCTTAATTTGAGGCAGAGATGGTAAGTGAAGTTAATAAAGGATTATGATTGTCAAATCCTTTATCATCCTGGGAAGGCAAATGTGGTAGCTGATACATCAAGTAGGAAGTCGATGGGAAGTCTATCATATATTGCTGTTCATCGGAGGTCTTTAATTAGGGAGATGAAAGAATTAATTGATATGGGAATTCAATTGGATATTTTTGAATCACAAGATTTGTTTGCACAGTTTTAAGTGAGACCTAAATTAATTGATGAAATTAGAGTCTCACAGGATAGGGATCCGTAATTACTCAAGCTAAAGGAGGATGTGAAAACTGGGAAGACTTCCAAGTTTCAATTAGATGATGGTGTATTGAAATTAGGGCAATGGTTATGCGTGCCTGACATTGATGGACTTAGAGATAAGACTTTGAAAGAGATTCATTTTGCACCTTACAGTGTTCAACCAGGGACAACCAAAATGTATCATGATGTGAAGAGCTGCTATTGGTGTCCGGATATGAAGCAACAGATAGCCAAGTTTGTATCTACTTGTCTATCTTGTCAGCAAGTAAAATTCGAGTACCAGAAACCTTATGGGTTGCTTCAGGAGATATAGTTGCTTGAATGAAAATGGGAGTTGATCATTATAGATTTTGTAGTTGGATTGCCAAGAATTTCACGGGGTTATAACTCTATATGGGTGATTATGGATCGACTTACGAAGTCAACTCATTTTCTTGAGGTTAAATCCGCTTATTCAACAACCCAGTATGCTCAATTCTATGTGGATAAGATTGTGAGATTACATGGTATACCAAAATCTATTATATCATATAGGGATACTCAGTTCACATCTTGATTTTGACAGAAATTTCAAGAGGCTTTAGGTACACAGTTGAATTTCAATACTGCTTTCCACTCTCAAACTGATGGGTAATTTGAAAGAACCATTCAATCACTAGAAAATATGCTTCGTTTATGTGTTCTTGACTTTGGAGATAGTTGGGATCAATACCTACCTTTGGTAGAGTTTGCATACAACAATAGCTATCATTCCACTATTGGTATGTCACCATACAAAGTATTGTATGGAAGAAAATGCAGATCTCCAGTATATTGGTATGTCACTATCTCATGTGCTTCAGCCACAAATTATTGAAGTAGATGAGAATTTATCAGATGAAGAAGTACCAGTTAAGATAATAGATTAGCAAGTAAGAAAACTGAGAAATAAAGAAATTTATATGGTGAAAGTGCAATGGAGAGATCACAGTGTTGAGGAATGCACGTGGGAAAACGAAGCCGATATGTAACGAAAGTATCCACAGCTACTTCAGCAATAGGGTTAGTAATTTATAATTCGAGGATAAATTTTTCTAAAGGGAGGTAGAATATAATAACCCTAATTGAAAATTTTAAAACAATTAAAGGTAGTTATAAGAAACGAGCGTCGGTAGTCGATTTTTTTTTCATAAATTTTAGAAAGTACATTGCTTAGAATTAATTATGGTTAACCTAAGTTTGGTAGTATAGAAAAAATAATTAGAGGATTAAATTGAATTAGAAAGAGTGTTAATTGATTAAATCAATTAAAAGGCTTAAAAGGAAAACTTAAAAAACCTAGGTTTGAACAACCTTTGGTATTTGATTTTTAATAAATTTTAAAGCAATCTTTTGTCCAATTTTTCTTTACATACCTAAAATTTGATGAATAATGGATGAGCTAAAAATAGAATTGAGTGAAATTAATAAAATTTAAATGCTTAAATAGAGAAGTAAAAGAGATGGAAGAATAAGAAGAGGAAAATGATAATTTTATAAATTTTGAGAAATTGGTTAAAATTTGACCAATAATTAAAATAATAAATAATAAATAATAATAAAATGGACTAGGTGGATGGCCAAGTGAAGGGATCTCCACCAAATTAATTTATTTTATTTCATCCAAAATAATAAAGATACAATCAATGCTAATTTAATTTTCTTTTAATTTTTGTTCAAATTTTCTTTTTCTAAATTCTATTTTGCTTGACATTACTTCCAAATTAAATTATTGAAATTGCCATGAAATTTTATTATTGGCCAAAAATACTAATTGAATAATCCATGACTAATTCCATACCCTTTATAATTCCAAATGATTCCTTTTAAATGAATTTGCATGATTGACCTAATGTTTCATATATTGAACTCTTGGAAGTACTTAAGTTATTTTTGATACCTATTGATTAAGCACTATATATATGGCATTAATGAAATGACAGAAGTTTTAATGACATTGTACACAGTGGTTTAATGATCCTGGTTAGGAGGGGGTTAAAGTCCTAACCATGCGGACTGGTCAACCGTATGAGTAAATAGCATGCTACCGGATTGTAATCTTTGTTTAAATGATCAATAATAATACTGTCATTTTATGATATGATATGCTATAAATTCTTGATGTCAATGTGGAACCGAACCCATTTGTTAAATGACTTTAATTTTATGAATATTTAACTGATTAATGATCCCATTATTATTGTATATTTTATGCTATCATTATCCTCTTTGTGAGCAACTACCTCACCTAGTCTCACAAGTAAGATAATATGTGTATTACTCACTGAGATTAAATTTTTACCTCTCGTGGTTTAATATTTTAATATATTGTGGTTCCAGCCCATCTTCTCCATCCGAGTTTGGAACCGGCAATATCTATGTAACTGCCTCTACTATGAAGAATTTGTATTTTTTTTTGATAATTTATAGTTGCTCCATGATTATGACGATAATGTGGGATATGTATAACTATTGTGTTTACGACTCAGTTAATATTAGTATGAAGTATCTGAATCTTAATTAAATTAATAATGTTATGGTAATTGAAGTAGGGAATTATAATATGAAAAATGAAACTTAAGGATATATGGTGGAATTTTAAAAGTGTTGATTTCCTTGCAGATTGTATAAATTATAAAAATTAAATAAGTCGATAACTTGGAATGTTATATTTACAAAGAAAACTCTGATGATTTTTTATTTATAAAAATTACATAAATAATTTACAGGTCAATAATTTATAAGTTATAATGATTTTTACGAGAATCGGTAGCTTTAAGTTAACCCTTTCTCTAGGATCGCTATATCTCGAAGTGGGATGTGACAGAGTTATTTTGGAAGCATGATCAAAAAATTAAAATTAAAATTAAAATTAAAATAAAAAGTATTATGAATTTTTTTTATAGTAATTTAATGAATTTTTGTTATAATATAATTTTAAAAGTACTGAAATATTTTAATAATATGAAAAAATATAGTGATGTCAAAATGATTAATCCTATAATATATTATATCAATAACCAAAACAAATAAAATTTTAAAATAAAAACTACTTATCAACAAATTTAATGATGAAACATTTTCCAAAGAAAATTTACTGACAAATTCGCTATTAGTAAAATTTTAAGGGTTGAGCGGGTGCTGTATCAAAAATATTCTTGTATAAATTTATTATGAATTTTTAAAAAATTTAAAAAATATTTTTAAAAATCATAATGTTATACTATTTTTTCCCATCTACATTTCTAATCCCACGTGTAAATTCACAGTCCCATATACATTTATAGCATTAGTAATAATTTAAGTAGCTCTACTTTAATTTCTGCCCCACCTTAATTCCTAACTTCATTAAATGCCCTCATCACCATTTTTCTATCAACATTAATACACTCATCAACCTTGTCAATATCACATTTAGGGGGTGTTTAAATAAAAATAAGTGTTTTGTTAAAATAATCAGTTTTATTAAAAACGAGCGTTTATCATAAAACTCTTCCCCCCAGCTTTTAAAATTTGCGTTAAATTCTAAAAATAATCTAGTTTCCTTTTTTTACCCAAACACTTTAAAAACCATAAAACTCCTTAACTTCCTCCTAAAACGCAGCTTATAACGTTTAGCTTCGTATCCAAACATCCTCTTAATTTTTCTTCATAATCAGTTTCAACCTCACCTTCTAATTCCGAGTCACTCAATTTAATGATATCTATCACTATATCTCGGGGCACATGAGAACAATTACGTGTTATATTACTCATCCACCATCAACTTTCTCGCCACCACTAGATTCCCCTGTAACTTCATTGTAGTTGGCTGGGAGCATAAAATCTATGACTCAACAATGATAGGGATATCCGTGTCATGTCTTACATTTGTACATATATACATTATTCCCTTACAATGACTCAATAACTCATAACATAATATATATATATATTCTTCTGCACAACTAATGAGACCCTATTGGCTATTCTTATTCTATTTAATCTATCTATATCATTATTAATTAGAAATTCATCAACATGGCCATTGGTATACCTCAATTTTGGGTCCTTAATAAATTTACCTCATGATATATCCTAATCATAACACTAGTTTCTAAAGATATCCTGCACGTACAATATCACAATAAAAATACATTAATGATAGAACTATACAACAAAGAACTAATGATACAAAGACATTGCATTCCAAGCGTATGCCTATAATAAACAAATTAAATTTGCTTGTTGATACCACATACCAATAACATCAATATTTCACATCTACGAACAATACTATATCACCTGAAATTTAAAAAATTCTCACCAACAATAGTAAATATTCTTAAGCAAATCACTTAAATACTGATGTAGACTAAAAATGACTAAGTCTATTATAAGTCCGAAGCAAGCAATATTTGCTCACAACAAGACTGAAGCTCACTTTAGGGCTCATCCTCGATATCATACTCGTTGAGGCAAAAGCTTGTCATCAAGGATGAAGCTCATCCTCACCCTTGTCAGACTCATATAGCAAGGCAAGAACTTACTCATGAATCTCATCTTCGAAGCTCATCCTTGACATCATACAAGATAAGGCAGAAGTTTGTCCTTGAGGACAAAACTCATCCTCGCCATCTTCAAACTCATCTAGCGAGGCAACAGTTTGCTTCTGAGCCTCGTCCTCGACTTCTAAAGGCTCGACTTAGTGAGACAAGAGCTCATCTTAGAAGCTCTCCTCATTCACATCATTGAAAGATGTCCTTATCCTCAACAAAGCAGTACACCTTCACAATACAAAGTAGTAACTTCCATGTCATTGAATATGGCTTGTCATAATAAAGCAAATGGTAGAGCAAGCCCCCAAAGTTCTCAAAATACACGAAAAGTGTCCATAGACTCACAAAGAAAGGGTGTTATCACATCAAATTAAACCACATCTCTCCTCCTCACTAATAGGAGGTTGTCACCTGTCCACCTAGTCCATTGTCACAGTTTACCTTTAGACTATGACGGTCCTAGGGTACGAGTAATGCCTAAGCCACCAGTACCTCGAAGAACCCATGCTTAAACTTTTACATTCATAACTTAACCTATGATTCATTTTAGGTGATAATTTTTTTTAAAAAATCATCATATTATTAAACATTCATGCAGAAAAACTGACAGAGTTTCCTTTGTAACTCTGATTTAAGCTATCCGCAAAACATATAAAAATGCACTCCCAATATAACATACATCCCCTTATATCCTCCATTTATCAATTGCAACTCAAAATGCACTTCAA
>CANXYC011063527.1:0-14592 GCA_948193065.1 Aleurites moluccanus | reverse complement strand
CATGCAGATTCAAGTGGCCGATGGCAACCTATGGTATTGGGACATATTCAATCTCTTAAAAAATGACTAGTATCCGAAAGGGGCATCCAAATCAGACAGGAGGACCCTAAGACAATTGGCTAGCAACTTCATACCCAATAGTGATGTGTTGTATAGAAGAGCCTGGGATAACATCCACCTTAGGTGCGTAACAGAGGAGGAAGCTCAGAAAATCATGGAATGGGTACATAATGGTGAAAAGGTCCGCACATGAACGATTTTGCGTTGGCCAGGAAAATCACAAACTTGGGATACTTTTGGCTTTCAATGAATGATGATTGTGCTAAGTATGTTCAGAAATGTCACAAATGTCAGATATTTGCGAAGCTTCAAAAGAGACCTCCTGTTCCGTTGCATCCGATTACAACACCTTAGCCTTTTGCTACATGGGGCATTGATGTCATAGGACGCATCAGCCCTAAGTCCTCAAATGGTCATGAGTACATTCTTATGGCAATAGATTACTTCACAAAGTGGGTAGAAACAACCTTTTATCAAGTGTTGAATTCTAAAAAGGTAGCACATTTTATCCGAACTAACATCATTTGTTGGTTTGGATTGCCTTTTGAGATCATCACCGATAATGGGTCTCATTTTCAAAAGGAAGTAATAAATCTACTTGAAAAGGAAAAGATTCGACATCATCGGTCTTCTCCTTATCGTCCTCAGACCAACAGGGCAGTTGAAGCAGCAAACAAAACGATCAAGACCATTCTGCAAAAGATGATCACCAGTCATAGGAATTGGCATGAACGCCTTTCATTTGCATTATGGGGGTATCGGACCTCCATTCGGACGCCAACGAGGGTAACTCCTTATTCTTTAGTGTATGGGATGGAAGCGATTCTTCCAATTGAAGTCCAGATCTGCTCTGCAAGGGTCATGCGGGAGAATCATCTTACTGAGGTAGAATGGATCAAGGGGTATCATGACCAGCTGAATGCTACTGATGAAAAAAGGGTGGATGCACTTTACCGAATTCAAATGTATCAGCAAAGGCTAGCCTGGCATTTTAACAGAAGGGTAACTGATAGAGGGTTGGAGGAAGGTAATTTAGTGCTTAAGGAAATCAGAGCTCCTATGCATGATCCAAGAGGAAAGTTTAGGCCAAATTGGGTCAGACCATATTTGCTCAAGAAGATCTTGTCCGGTGGAGGTGTCATACTCACAGATCTGGATGGGAATGAATTTTCGAGCCCCTGTAATCTTGATCAATTAAAAAGATATTTTGTGTAATTCCTGCTTTATGATGCATTGTATGAACAGAACTACGAGGACCTGATTCTCCCAAAAGAAAACTTTGATGTGAAAAAAAATGCAAATGGAGATACGTAGACAACCCACTTTGGGTGCGGTCCGAAGCATAATAAAATTATCATTTTTTGTGCCTAGATTAATTGGTCCATGCTCGCTAAGTTGAAAACCTGAATAAGGCGGCTTAGGCAAAAGTTAGAGCAGCTCGGCAGGCTAAAAACCCAAAAGGACAGCTTGGGCAACAATTAGAGCCATAAAAAAATAATGATAATAATAATAAAAAAATAAAAAAAATTCCTCATTCTAAATTGGAAGTCATCAATTATTCTTAAGTCCTTTTTCGTCAAAAATATACTGTTTTGTCTCGTCTATTAGAGTCAAAATTTAATATCGTTTTATTTAATTTTAATAAATCAAAATGAATGAAATTCACAGAAATTTCCAAGAGATTGAATGAACAAAAATGGGTCATAGTCTAAACTCATCTTCTCTTGGGATGAACAACTTCTGAGTCGTCAGAGTCCCCATCTTCGGTCATGACTGTGTCCTATTCGACCTTCTCCTCCAATTTGTCATTGATCGCGTTAGCTCCTTCTGGTTTTGTCATAGAGTCTATCTCAAAACCCCTAGTCTTAGTAGTGTCAACCTCCAGTTTTGTAATCAAGGCAACCCGTCTGGTCTTCTCAATGGGCCAAACCTTTGTGATAAACCAAGAGTCATAACCGTCCAACTTCCCTGACAAACCAGCAGGATGTGCGAAGCGCATCGATTGCCTCCAGCCATTCATTATGGCCTGGGACACAGGCCCTATAATTGGAGATGTGGGAAAAATAACTCCGTCTGGCGGAATGCCCTGTGACTGGCTCATCTACCTCAAGATTCTGGTTCCTTGGTAGAATGAGGTCATAGAGATCCCCAGCAAATAAACCATCTTGTACCCATAACTCATTATAATGAATGAGTCAATTCCATACCAGGAGCAGTGCCAGAGCAGCTCTTTCGAATCTAGCTCCAAAATCCAAGCAATCCACTCCTTTTATGAGTCAAGATGAATAAGAGTTCTTCGCATGCAGTAATGCGCAGCCGAGTATGGCATTCTATCTAGGGGAGCCACCATTTGCAAATGGTCCTTGAGCCAAACTTGAAAAGAAGTAAAAGGGGTAAAAAAAAAAAAAAAAAAGATGAAAATACAAGATCTTTTTACCTGTAAAATGACAGGGCTAACAGACCAAGGCCCTCCGGATCTAAAATTTCCATCCAGGTTCTATAGCGTTTCCGCTAAGATGAAGCTAGCAATGGTGCAGCCGGGCTCCATCTGCGCAATTAACTCCACTATCTGAATGTCTCCCCAACCAGGAGAGTTGAAGAAGAAGCATCCAGCGGTCAAACACAGAACCAAAGGGGTCATTCTGTGTTTCCCTCTTATTTTGTCCCCCAGATTTTTTGGATATTGGAACTCAGCCATGACTGCAGTAAGGTTGATCCGACCTTCCACGACCATGGAGCTAGCTAGCTCAGGTTTCAACCCCAAAAGCCTCATGAAAGAATAAAAGTAGCCAACCCTATACTCAGGGATTGCTAACGTAGCATTTGGGTTGCTTCCTAAGATGTCACTGAACTCTTCAAAGGTAGGGCACATTTCCTCCATACTAGCACCGAATCGGAACACGTGGTCAACGGGGTCCCAAAACCTGAAACAAGCTTTCAGAAAGTCCCAATCAACTTTCACACCCCTTAGAGTCAAAACAGAATTAATTCCATACCGGCCAAGGTTAATTTTTTCGACCTTGTCCAGGTTCTTAGTCCATAAAAATATGTGATGGCTATAGTAGGGCTCCATTGGTCTCTTTGGCTAAAATGAGAGAGAAAAGTCGAAAAGAAAATTCTAATAAAGCACTCAGGGTCGCTAAGAAGAGTCAGAGTGACTTTTTCGGGAGAAGGGAGACCCCTTTTATAGAAAAGTGAGCCAAAGCGGGCTGGGGCACGCAAAACCACCTCCAAGGCCCGACAGCACTGCCCTAGGCTTAGGGCGGCAGCACCACCTCATGGTGGCGGCAACCGCCAAGCCCCTAGAACACCAGGGCAGTAGTCGCCCATAGCCCATGACGGCACCGCTATAAGCCTAGGGCGGCAATGCCCCTTCATACTGGCGGCAACAGCTTTCCAAGGCGATTTTTTTCTGGATTTCTGGGAATTTTATGAATCTGGGGCATTTTAGGACATTTCCAAAATATTTTTAGGCATTTTTAATACATTTGATTTTATTTTTGGACTGAAAATTGCATAACATGGCATTTTAGTCTGCATCCATGACATAGGGTGGTAAAATTGTAAAGCATCATAACACATGACATACATCATTAATACACAATATCATTCCCACATCATTCATAGCATCATAGCATCCATACATCATGGTCAATAGAAAATAAAAAAGAAAGAAAGCAGGGAAGGCCGGAGAAAGAAGCTCAGTCCCTCCTGCGACGCCGGTGAGGGTCCTCTGGTGGACAAGGTGGATCAGATACGAAATCAAGTTGAGTCAACATACTCATCAAGGCTAGCTCCATTCTACGCCCCACACAATAGTTGTGATGAGCCCACTCTATAGTAAGCTGAAAAAGAGTAAAATGTCAAACGCTTAGTTAAAGGATCATTTTTGAAAGCAAAGCTACTAGGAGTCTTAAGCTAAAAGATCATTTCCGAAAGCATAAAAAGCACCAACGTACCTCGGGGTTATCAGAGAGGTCTGATGTGTGAGGGTGAACTTCATCCGGAAGATGGAACATTTGCGTCTCTCTGCGAGCATTGATGTAGAAGATATCCTCGGAAAGCAAGTGGTTGGGGCCTAAGACGACCCGACCAGGATCATTTCTTGTCTCAGGGGTAATGCTGGGACCAGCTGCAGAAGGATCCCTCGAGGCACCCACACTATGAACTCAGTCTGGTCTGGCAGAAGAAAGACCAACAACACTAGATGCATGTTCAGATCGCCTGTATGGGTTGCCGACAGAACCCATCAAACGGGTGCGACAAAATGTTGCATAGTCATCCTGGTATGCTACATACAGATGGATGGGGAGCCCAGTGTAAGCCTTGTCAGGGGCCCGTATGTCCATATTCCATCTCATATTAATCGGTGGATGTACTAGAACTACCCACCTGCCAACAGTCTGGACTCGGACTCTTTCTCCCAGATAATATAGTTTGTGATATGGTGAATAAAACAACAAGCGGGAACAAGCCAATGTAGCACTTGGGTCAAGTTTCATTGGCATCAGTGGCATCCGATCAATATAGGGTTTCGTCACGACCTGCGCAAAGATTTGTTACAAACAAAACCATGAAATATGGGTAAGATAAAGTAAAAAAATTACCTAAAAAGCATCAAGGCTCCCAAAGAAAGCCCGTATGGTCCCGAATTCATGCACACCGGGGCTAGACCAATATTCTCTATTCCATCGGACACTGGCTAGAAAAATGTCCAGTCTAGGGCTACTCAGAGTGGGGGCAAGTGTTTGAAAGTATTCATAGGCTCATACCTGGCTCAAGCATGATAAACAGAAAGTCAGAAAGCAAAAGTCAGAATACGTACAAAGAGTACCTCCCAATTCGAACCAACAGGTGCAAAGAGTACCTCTCAAATCAAATCAGATTCAAAAGCAAAAGATGCAGAAAACATACCTCCCATACAAAGTAAGTCCCTCCATAGGAATAAAAAGCTCCCCGGGACAAGTCGCACATCTCCCGTTACATGGTGCTCAGAATAGTGCCAGCCCAATCATACTCACCCAAGGTAGTCATATCCATCAAGCTGGGTAGAATATTCAGGTTGATGGTATCGCGATGAGTATGACAGAATGTGCATCCAGCTAGGATCAGCATCATCAATCTGGCAACCACCTCAGTGTCATAGATCACTCTAGTAAACGTCTCCATCTCTCTCAACCGAGCCTGAAGCCAAGTGCGAGGGACTGATATGCGATCCTGAAGGGGATCCTGGCCTATAAGCCGATCCATATCCTCAGGAATAAAAGTGGCTCTCCAGTCAGAACAAAGATCCAAGTGACGGGTTTCGAAGTGTAAGCCGGTCAGCATTGACAGGTCTAGCAGGGTAACTGTTAGTTCCCCACAAGGAAAGTGAAAGGTGTTGGTGGTGTCCCACCATCGCTCAGCTAGAGCTTTGATCAAAGCCACATGGCTCTCAGGATTGGTTTTGAACTTTAGAAAGGACACAAAACCAGTAGGCTCTAACAAGGGTCTTACTGGAGTCTCCTCAAATAAAGCATCAGCAAGATAGGCTAAATTTGATCTAGCCCCCCTATTCCTGAGCATGATGTTCTAAAAAAAAAATTCCAAATAAATAATAAATAAAATAAAGGATGAGGTACCTCGATTCTGCCATCCCAAGAAATGTTTTGCTCGGGTTACTGCAGCAAGTTCTCCGGGTCAGGATTATCCCGTGGAGCCTCATAGCTGTGGTGTCCCCGGTTGCTACTTCCAGAAGCTGAAGCCATCAAGAGGAAGAGAGAGAGCTTTAGAGAGAAGATCTAGAGAGAGAGAGAGAGAGAGAGAGAGAAATGAGAAATGAGGAGTGAAGAGAATGAAGAATCTCACCATATTTATAGATTTTGAGAATCTCAGAAATGACCATTATGTCCCTAACTTAGCTAAAAACAAGGAAACTTGTATTTCTGGAGCAATTCAATCGGAATCAGATGCCGTCAATTTTGTTGCATCCGTAGGATTTTTCTCTATCCATAGAGATATCATTTGTCCAGATCAGACATGGGAAGTTTCTGTAATTCAAAAAATGATAGAGACAGGAAAATACCAGAAAAGTGAAAAGTTGTCCGGAGCTTGACAAATCACACTTGTATACCTCCAGACCTTGGGAGATGCAATCATAATGCTTTCCTTTGTTCCAAACAGACAGGAATGACTCGGTTCACCTACATCACGCCTGTCATTCAGAATAGATAGCCATGATGGGGGGCAGCTGTGAACACTCATTTTTTACACCCTTGAAATCATGCCAGCCCAAACGGCATTCCCCGGAACTAAACCCGCCCTCTGACAGGCCCAGAATGGCTTCAGAATGAAGTTGGGCCACAGGTGTCGCCCTCCAGGCTTGGCATTGCCGCCAGAGGGCACCGCCACCCCTTTTGGGCGTCAACCACCAAGCCCAAGGGCGACAACGTGGCTCCTTGCCGCGGCTGCCGCCCTCCTTCAGAACCTGTGCCGCTAAGGCACTATGGCGGCACCGCCACCCCCTTTTGGCGGTAACTTCTTCTCTTGCTGGCGGCAATGACATTCTGCACCTGTTTTCCTCTGAATTCGATATTGAAAAATGATGGGATTCGGCCCCCTAAGCTCCTATTATAAATAAAGAGCCTCTCCCCACCTTCTAGGACACACGATGACGCACAAAAACACAGGAAGACTCACGGAAGCAAGGAAAAGAAGACAAGAAATCATTTTCGTCATTAGATTTTGTCTTTTTTCCTCTCCAAGTGATATTTTCTTCTTCTTTAGCTCTCTTAAATTTAAAAGAGTTGCTATTAGGGGCGTATTGAGCCTCTCAGTTGAATATTTCTTCGAAGCAAGGTCCTTCCAGCGGTTTGTTTTCTTAAAAGCTAAGAAGGCATCTCGACCCATCTCCTCAAGGTGTCATCCAAGGTAGAACTCCAGTCTGGAAGAGCACTCCATCTGCCAGCATCCCTAAAAGCTAGGGCAAAGGTACGGTCTCCTAACTCATCTTCTTTATTTTGGTAGAGCATTAAAGTAAAGAATCAAAACATGATAAATTGGGCATAAAATCAACCCTCCTTCACGAGAAGGAAGAACTGCATAGGTTTTGATTCTCATTCGACGGGATATGCAGGCAAGCTGTATGAAAGCTTCAAATCCAAAAAAGACAAAAACCATCTCTTTTCCTTTGATTATTTGCTTAACTTTATTTGTTGAATATATTATTTGGGGAATGTGTGATCAACCTAAAACCCATAAGTGCTAGAGTTGATATCCCCTATTTTTGAGGTTTTGAGGTGTAATAATTTATCTTTATCGCTTTCTCTTAATTGTTTTAATTGATTACATTTCAATTGTTCATCCATTTATTTACCTGCTCATGCATCTTACATGTCATTCCTTAATTGCTCATGAAAATCATTTTAAATCGAGGTTAAAATTAAAAGCCAAGTTCAACTGAAAACCTAGTCCCTGAATCCTTTTTGGTTTCGAGGACTAGTGCACTTTTTCCTTTGGGATAATATTGGAGTCAAAATGGGTTTTTACTTTAAATTTTCCCTACAAAATTAACTTAAGGTGGCAACTTCAAAACATCAAAATCATTTTCAAATAAAAGGCGCTAAGCTCATCTCCTCAATGAGAAATTTACCTATAATGAACACTCTGATGCCCCAATGCCTCTTTTCCTTTTTGAAGAGAGAGGGCCCAGACGGCGGTGCTCGGGTGAGGCCTCACAATTATAAATTTCTGCCCCTTAACTGGTAATGCCAATACAGGAGCACTAGTGAGGCAATACTTCAAAGTCTGGAAGCTATGGTCACACTCATCGGTCCAGACATACGACTCCTGTTTCCTCATCAGTCTAGTCAATGTTGCTGCAATCCTGGAGAAATCCTTCACAAACCTCCTGTAATAACCAGCCATACCCAAAAAACTGCGCACCTCTGAAACACTGGTAGGTTATGGCCAATTAGCAACCGCCTAAATTTTCCGAGGATCCACCTTAATCCCATCCTTGCATATCCATGACCCAGAAAACACACTTTGGTTAGCCAAAACTGACATTTAGATAATTTAGCATACAGCTGATACTCCCAAAGTGTCTGCAATACAATCCTCAAATGCTCTCTGTGCTCCTCCTCACTCCTAGAATAAATAAGTATGTCATCAATGAATAAAATGACAAACTTATCCAAATATGACCTGAACACCTTGTTCATCAGATCTATGAAGTCACCAGTTCATTGGTCAACCCGAATGGCAACACCAAAAACTCATAATGCCCATACCGGATCCTAAAAGCAGTCTTGGGTATATCACTCTGCTTAATCTTCAACTGATGATACCCAGATCTCAGATCAATCTTAGAAAAATGGCTAGCCCCTTGCAGCTGATCAAATAAATCATCTATCTGAGGCAACAAATACTTGTTCTTTACTGTGATTTTGTTCAGCTGTCTGTAATCTATACACATCCTCAATAAGCCATCTTTCTTCCTCACAAATAATAACGGTGCACCCCAAGGAGAACTGCTTGGTCTGATGAACCCTCTATCTAATAGCTCCTGTAACTATATCTTCAATTCCTTCAATTTTGCTGGAGCCATTCTGTATGGTGGAATAGATATAGGGTCTGTGCCTGCATATACCTCTATCTTAAATTCAATCTCCTTGGTAGGGGGCAATCCTGGCAACTCATCAGGAAATACATTAGGAAACTTATGAACTACCGATATCTAATCCAACTGTACAGAAGATCTCTGTACATCCACTACGTGTGCCAAAAAAGTTGAACAGCCTTTCCCAATCATCCTCCTGGCCTAGATAGCAGAAATCAGGTTAACTCTAAACTCCCGAATATCACCCTGAAACTCAAACTCTGGCTACCCCTCAGGCTGAAATCTAACTCTCTTTTGATAACAGTCTATAACTGCCCGATGCCTCGTCAACCAATCCATACCCAAAATAACGTCTAACTCTAGCACAGGCAACTCAATCAAATCAACACGCAGGATATGATCATCAATCTCAATAATGCAATCAGGATAGTAATAATCAACATCCACACTATCACCCATAGGAGTGGCAATCATCAATGGCACATCTAATAATCTCATTTTCTTATTCAATTTAGGTGCAAAATGTGGTGACATAAAAGAATGAGTAGCACCAGAATCGAATAAGGTATCAACAATCTCATTCTGAATCAAGATGGTACTTGTGACAACATTGTCTGATCTCTGGGCATCCTGAGTATTGATTGCAAATACTCTATCTTGGCCTTTAGCAGTTGGAGCCTGACTATCACTGGGAGCTTGTCCTCCCCTACCTTTGCCTCTGCCTGTAGCCTTTCTACCCATATTCTGACTCGTCTGTACCACTAGATGAGAAATCATAACAGATGGATGCTACTGCTGCTCACCCCATAGAGGACATCTGTTAATAAAGTGACCCTGCCGGCCACACTTCAAAAATGCTCCTGTCTGTAACTGGCACTCCTCTCCGTGCTTCCGTCCATAATATCCATAAATTGGCACACCAGGCATCTATGCCGTTGGTCTAGAAGAGCCCTGTGAATAAGCAAGTGTAGATCATACCACTGATGGTCCCCTACTATGTACTCTCCATCTCTGACTAACACCTGATGATCTCTGCTCAAATCGTGGTATTGGCTCAACCTGCCTAGGATGAGAGCTGCTCTCCCCCCTCCTAATCTGTGATCCGAGACCCCCTTTCCTCTTCTAGTCTCTCTTTGCCCTCTCTGTCTTGTATTTCTCCTCCATCTGTGTAGCTTTGTCAATCACTGTAGTTAATGGAGTGAACTTTGTAGCAAGTAAAGCATTATGCAGTGCAGTGTGCAAATCCCTCCGAAATCTACTAATCAAGTCTGCCTCTGTCGAGATAATATGAGCAGCACACCTACTCAACCGGATAAACTCCTCTGCATCCTCCTCTACAGATCTGTCCCCCTGCTCAAGCTGCTCAAATCTGATTAAATTACGGGACTTAACACCCTCAGCAATGAACTCATCGATCAAACCCTGTCTGAACTCTGCCCACATAGGTGGGTGCTCACCATAAAGCTTGGGCTCCATATGTCTAGAGAACCATGTCCACACCTTACCCTTAAGTAACAGCCCAACTAACTCAATTGCCCTCAGCTCTGAACATGGTAGTCTCCTCGCTACCTTTTCCACCTCCTCTAAGAAGTCAACTAGATTTGTACCTCTAGCTCCCCTGAACTCAGGTAAGTTTAGCTTCAAAAATCTAAACATCGATACTCCACCCTCATCAATCACTCCTCGGCCTCCCTGTACAGCTGGCTCCATCTGAGCCCCTACTGGCTGCACAGGAGCCGGTGCCACTGAAATTGCCTCGGGTACTACAGGTGGAGGCACTACTGCTGGAGTAGGTGGTGGAGGTACCTGCTGTCTCTCCCGCCTCAAATCAGTGACTCCAACATCCCCCTCATCATCTCCACTCTCCAGGGGTCGTCGCCCCTTTTTGTAACCTCTGTAGTTCGTCAAGATCTGGATGGATCCTCTGATACTGCTATCTCTCTAACCAGTGACTCATTGGAGGCTACCTCTGCCTCCCTAGTATCTCTGTCTCTATCGTCAGACATCTATATAATCTGTCGAGAAAAACAGAAATAGTCTCAGAAAATGATAGAAACACAGAATAATAACATATAACAGACGGTAACAGCAATAGACATCAAAGGAAATCCTATGCTTCATGGTATACTTAATTCTACCCCATTCTGTACTTAGTCACTATTCATCTGTAATTCAGTCACTATTCATCTGTAACCTAGATTCACTGTCTGTAAACCAAGTGCTTTGATACCACCTCTGTTACGACCCGGCTTCCCGAACCACGATGGTCCTAGGGCACGGGAGATGCCAATGGCAACTGGCACCCATAGAACCCAGTATCACATGCACAATCTATAAACCTCAATATATTATTCATTTTAATTAGTTACCATTCATTCTGTTATTCTATTATGCATTATGTAATCATTCAGTAATTGGTTGTAACCATTCAAATTATCATATCATGCATCATCATAAACTCAATATATCATCATCAATTTATATACACATATGTTCACTTCCTAGTTAACCCATACATACCCTATGGAGCAGCTAGATAATGAACACCAAAATAAATATACTGTAATGTTAGAATATATATACATCAAAATGTCTGAAGCAAAAATCCACAGAAGATAGAAGATGGGATTCTGCTACCTACTCCTCTCCTGAAATGGGTAAACAAATAAACAGTGAGTATAGATGATACTTAATGAATCTATATGCATCATCAATGAAATATAGGCTGAGTTAATGATTTATAAATGATAAAGAATAATGGTACAATATCAATCATATAAGTTTACAGAATCAATATCAGTAATCAATAGGAATAACAATGGTCGTATCAAGTTGTGGAAATCACATGGTAAGACAGACATAAGGCAATGAAGCACGTAGACTATGTGTAATCACACAGTTGATGACATATCAAGTAGGCATAAGATTGATAAGGTCCTATGGTCGGGACCAATAACCCTTCCCAGCTATGGCATTAATATCAATGTGCACATTGCTGACAGTATGTACCCACTACCCTGTCAGTGAGGGCAGTTCTGTCAAACCATATTTAGGTTAACAGAAATGGATAACATGTTAATAGACACCATTATACAATAATGGTATCGTCACTATCAATATAATCAATATCTTTCAAATCAAGTAGTATATGAATCAATGGCATAGCAGAATACAATATATAAGCAAAGATAACTACTAAACTCATTTCTTACAACTTCCATTTATCCAAACCAATTTAGGATTTCCTACAAATTTGCATCAATTGATGCAATTAACTACCAAACCCATTCAATTCAACATAAATAACATTTAAATCAACCAAAAGATTGAACAAAACAACATCTTACCTTGGAGTGATGATCCACCCGAATCCCTCCTTCAAAGAATCCTTGAAATCCTTAGCTTTTTTCTTCAAATTGATGATGGAAATGAAGAGAATTAGATTAGTATATAAGATTTCTATAAATTTTTCCTTAGTAATTTGGTGGAGAAATGAAGATAATGGAAGAACAAGATCAAAGAGATGGTTTGGCCACCTTGACATAAAAAGAAAAAGATGAAATTTTGTTCTAAGTGTTTTCATATATAGAAAAATCCTATTGGCAAATTATAACTAAATCCCCAAACTTCCATCCATTATACTTTGGTCCAAAATCTTCTGTAATTTATTCTGTCAATTCTGTTAAGATTTAAATATCAGAGTTGGGAGTTAATAGTATTATTTTAATTTATCCTTATTTATAAAAATAGTTTCGGAGTCATTATGTAACCTCGACCGATCAATTTCTACTATTCATCTTAAAGTTCCTTAAAATTACCATTTTGCCATTAGTTACTTTTTCAGTGTTCCTAATTGATTTTCACTTCTTTTTTTTTTTTATCAAAATTAAACTTAAATTATGATGATCTTTTAACCCCAGATCAACTTCAGAAATTCTTCTGTTGACCGGACTGCTTATTTCTCGGCAGTGTTCCCGATACCGTCGCTTTTTGAAAAAGTAATAAGTTCGATTTCTAACTGTGTCTCTAAAATTATTTCCCACCATTTTAAGACTAATGGACCACATACTGAGAATTAATTCATGCATGATAGTTATAACTTTCTAGGGTATTACAGCATAGGATTACCAATTAGATATTTAAGGTGATATTTCCCACCTCTTCTTCTTCCTTAGCTAATTCACCAACCAAACTTTCTCTTTCCTCCATTGTTAAGTTTCATCCACCTTGAATCAACACCAAACCAAGTTTTTTTCTTTCATTTTTTATTCAAACTTGTTAATTCCATCATTCTAAACACAAATCTATCCTTAGATTCAAAGAAAAATCAAGAAAAGTTGATAAATCAAAGCTTTGAAGTTTTCAAAGAACTATTAGAAAAGTAAGTGATTTTACCATTCTTTTGGTTTAATTATGTTCTTAAGATGTTCTTTGATGTTAATTAGTATAAAAAATGTGTTTAGGTTGGAAAAAAATTAAAAAGTTGGAAAGGAACCCTAACGTGAAAAGGTATGATTCAAAGGTGTTATTTGATGGAATTTTTGTTCAAATGTGTTGTATTTGATGCATATGTAATGAATTAGTAGCTATTTGATGGAAAGAAACCCATTTGAATGGAATACTAGGTTGGCCGAATGTGAGGAGCTTAGGAAATGAAGTTGTTATTTGGTGTTTAATAGGTTTAAATGATTGAATGTTATGCATTTGTTGCATATGTATATTATTTGAAAGATTGGTGTTGAAAAATGAATGAATGGAGTGAATTCTATTAAGGCCGAACCATATGGACTTTATAGGTTCAATGTGTTAGGTTGAAGTAATTAGGAAGGAAGGGTTTGAATATGGTTTAATGGTGTATATAATGCAAATGTATAAGTTTAGATATGGAAATGGTGTTTGATATAAGTACTTGAAAGGTAAACTTGAAATTTGATGTATGTTTGATATGGAATGTTGAACCAAGTATATATGAGTTCTTAATTTGGCTTAATAATGATGAATATATGAAATGTAAGTCAAATGTGGTGATAGACATGTGTTTAATGTATAAAGGATTGGAAAAAAGGTCAATTGTGTAAAGTGAGGTCTATAGTGTATATTGAGTATACTTGATGTATTTTAATTTGAATAATGTGTTTTGTAATGTATTTGAGTTTTACCAGAGTATTATATATGGAAATAGGTGAACCGTCGGGTACTCCAGCTAGGAGTATCAAGCGGCAGGCTGTTTAGGGCTTTCGAGCTGTATTTTGGGGGATAAAGTGACAGATTGTATAAAAGGTGAGTCTATATGTATAATCATGCATGATTTGCATCATATATGCTATAATATGTCATTTAGAATGATAAACTACCACTTGCTATCCTACAGTACCTACAGTGCATTTTGACCCATAAATAAGCCCACTGAAATGACCTAAATTGACCTAAACTTTATCTGTCTATAAAAAGAAATCTAAAAAGCCAATTGAGCCCCCACTTGGCCCAATCATCTAGTTTTCCCCTAAGATTTAATATGGTACCTTATGGTCCAACTAAATCAATTGATATCATACTTAACCAGAAACTAATCCAAAATCCCAAAACGGACCCGTAATGGCGAGTGTCAGTTGCGGCGGCGCAATTGGGCCCTGCCGGTTATTTTTTTGACTTGATCCAAATTTATTCTATTATTCATTATGGATATATATATGACTGTTCCACAGCTATATGAGTTATATTTATGCTATATTGATTGTTATATGGAGACACACCCATATGGTATTATAACAGGGCTACCTTGATGTGCACACTGGTATTCATTGGACCCTTGCTAGGGAGGGGTGTCATATTCTCTAGCCGTAAGGATTGATCTCCCTTATGTATACTGGATTACTGGATTATGCACGATTGTGCTATTATAAAGCTGAATCACTGGATTAAGCACAATTGTG
>CANXYC011063388.1:0-27483 GCA_948193065.1 Aleurites moluccanus | reverse complement strand
TAATTTTTTTTTTTTAAATTTTTTTTAATTTTAAAATACTATAACATTGCCATTATTTACCCCCCATTTTTTTTTTTTTTTTTTTTTTTTTTTATAATGCTCCTTATAAGTTAAAAAAAAAATTAGAAATTAAAATTTTAGTTGGATTGTTGGAAGTTTAATTAAATAAGTTTTAATAGGATCATATAACTATATAGTTAGCTCAGTTACATTAACAAAGATATTGCTAGACAATTTGATATAAATTCAATTATAAATAATAATAAAAAGACAATATATGAAATTTATAATATTTAATTTTGTTATATCATATATATATAAATAACCAATAATTTTATTTTATTATTATAATTGAAAATATGTGAAATTTTTTTTTGGTAATTACAAATGTTTAATATATTAATAATATTTTATTACATGTCTAAATAATAACATTTTAATTAATATTTAATTAATTTTTTTCTTGCAATATATTCTCGTAAGATTAAAAGGCATGATTCACCACTTTTCAAATTTAAAAATAAAAATTATATATTTTCATTAAATAATTAATTTTGAAAATGATAATTAATAAAAATTATATATTTATTACATTGATAATGTTATCAAATATTTTTTAATAATATTGTTAAATAGTTTTGGATATTGGATTTTATGTATTGGTTATTAGTATCAAGTTTATATCTTTTAGCAACATATATATAGAAGCTACTATTAAAAATATAGTTTTTATTATTGTGTAACATGCAAAATTATTTTACGGTTTTTCTTACAAGTGTTTTTAAGACATTTATTAAAAATTAAAAATTCAAATAATATTAAATAAATAAATTTTAAAAAATAAAATAAATTAGTAAAAAGTAAAAAATTTTAACCTATCATTTAGAATGATAGTAATTATAACAAAATACAATTCTATCAATATCTTCTATTTTTTCTTATTCAGTCTATTTTTTTATATTAATTTATTTATATTTCTCTAATATAACTGTTTTATAATTATATTTTATTTAAAATAATAATAATAATAATAATAATAAATAAACATGAAACCCAAAATCAATAAAGAAGAAATATAAAAAAATCAATAAAATAAACACAAGGAAAACTTGAAAACCCAAAAACAAAAACAAAAGAAACAATAAACAATAAATCCTGAAAAAGAAAAGTCAAAAACTGAAAAATAAGCACAAATTGCAGGGTCTTATCAGTGGCCGAGAGAGTGTCATTTGCATATGTTAATCCAAGAGATTTTTTACTGTTTTAGTGACAAAAAAGTTGCAGACGCTTAATTATCAAAGGCCAAGGGAGGAGTTCATTTGGCACTTTATTGATGTTGTAAGCATCCAACCACCCTGGCTTCCTCCTGCTTTTTTTTCCTTTATTAATGAGACAAAGTTCATTGATAAATTAATGTCTTTGGACAATTTTTAACTTTATTTCCATTTGAGAAATTAGTTTCTTTATATACACACATTTGAGATTGATTTTGTATAGCTTTCTTTTTATGGGATTTTAGAAAGAGAAACTTCTCATTTTCTTTAAAAATATATATATATATATATATATATTATTTGTTATCTTCTTAGAATAGTAGACCATTCTATTCTATTTTTATTTTATTTTTAATTTGATTATTCAATAATATTCAGATTTATTTTTTTTAACAGACCTGATATTTTTTTTTTCTGCTTTTGATGATTTATCTATTTATTCCTTTACCCTCTTTATGGTAAGTTTTTTCTATTATTTTATTATTTAGTCGATAATTTAATTAAAATTATAAGTCTTATTTTTAGTATGAAATTTACGTTTGTTGATATTCAAAAAGAATTTGTAGAAAAATTATTAGCATAATTGAAAAGCGACTATTATTTATCGTCGAGTACGATTTAATTTTTCAACTCGTGATTATTATTATTATTATTTGTATTTTTTATTTGTTTTATATTAGTTTTGAAAAATTATAATAATATTATAAAATTTTTAATTTTGTAATGTTCTATCTTATTAATTAATGAATATTTAGTTTTTATCTAATAATGATATTTTGCATATTATTTAATCACAAGAAATCTATTTAATATAAATTTTAATTAGATTTTGACCTCTAAAATTTAAATTCTAAAATTCATATTTGCTTCCAACAGTCTCTTTTATGGTCATGACTCATGCGCCTTATGGAGATGAATTAAATGGAGATATGAACACTTAACTAATGGCTTGGGCCCAACGATCAATGACTCTTTTATTTTTTGTATTTTTTTTCACATATTTGTTTATTTATTTATCCGAATATATGGATTATATATAAGAGCTTGCTTTTAAGTTGGATCCCGTGGCCCTCAACTGCCTCCATAAATACAATTACTAAAATCGTTGGGAAAAGACCCAATTTGGAGGTGTATTACATTCAAATGCCTAATGTAGGTTTTGTAAAATATTATAGTCCAATCACTTCTTAAAGTTCATTCTAGGTTTAATTTAAGGTATATCTGTGAAATTAACATTATGCATGGCAAATAAAAACAAGCTCTGATTTATCACCGACAAATTGAGAAATTCTCACTTTGATTGAAAAATAGGATGAGATAAAAAAATCGAATTTTTTTAATAAATACGAGATGCGAATGAAAATTAAATGTCCTACTTTATAATATACTCTGAATTTGTTTTATTTATCATCTCTCAAAATTTACTTCACATCAATGTGTGTATATATATATATATATATATATATATAGAGAGAGAGAGAGAGAGAGAGAGAGAGAGAGAATAATTATTTTTTCATAATATAATTAAAGTAGTAAAAAAAATCATTAATAATTAATTATTAACTTTAAAAAACTTTCATATTTTATTTAATATTTAATTTTAAAATTAAATAAAAATATAAAAAGCTTAATTTTATCTATTAGTTAAAAAATTGAAAACTTTTCAATTTACTCACTTTCTTCATGTTAAATATATACAACTCAAATGAAATAATGAAATAAGTTGAAATAATAATATTTACTTGGGAAAACTTATGCCCCATAGACCTCGCCAGGACCTCAATATTCATAAAAATAGAGTTAAAATACTAAAATCTTAACTAACTGGAAAATAAAATAGAAATATGATGAAGTTTTATTATATGTAAACGAGAATGAGAATAATAAAATCGTTGCATAGCCATCTCCAATTAATACTAATATAGTTAATAAAATTAGTAAAGTGAAATTATAGGACCCATTTCATATTTTTAAATAATAAAAGTTAAATTTTTTTAATATCATATTTTTAAATATTAAAAAATAAATAAAATAACAAACTTAAATTTTATTTTATTTTTTAAAAAAAAAAGAAGAAAAGAACCCAGACATGGTTTTTTCATTTAGGTATAGTACAGACTCAGATTGAATCTTTTCCCAAAATCATACATTCATTTATATTGAAAACTTCAAACAATCATATTGACAACAACACTTGGATTCATCTCGTTCCCCTCTCTAACATAGCGTTAAACATAGCATTGTTGACCCTTGGCTTTTTCATTTACAACCGAAAATCAAGTTCTAGTTCATTAAAAAAATTATATACTAGTAGGGCGGAATTTTTGAAAGAGTGACACATTATTCAATTTTAGGAAGGAGACACATTTTCCTTCATACTTTTTTTTTTCCTTGCGAAATTGGAAAAAAATAAAGAAAAATAAAAGAAAGTGAAGGAAAATGGAAAAGAAAATTAAGGAAAATGAAGGAAAAAT
This sequence comes from Aleurites moluccanus, assembly GCA_948193065.1. Classification (NCBI taxonomy): domain Eukaryota; kingdom Viridiplantae; phylum Streptophyta; class Magnoliopsida; order Malpighiales; family Euphorbiaceae; genus Aleurites; species Aleurites moluccanus. The sequence goes on along the minus strand of CANXYC011063388.1, from coordinate 23,735 downwards.
TAAAGAAAAAAGTGAAAGAATGATTAAATAATACTTTATTAAGGACTAAAGAATTAATTTTTCAAAATAGAGAAAATATTTCATTAATTTCATCGAATTTCATAGACTAAATAATAATTTATCTTAAAAATTTATAAGAATCAAAGGGGCACATGTCTCTTATCATAGCGGATCTACACCTGTATATTAGGCTGGAGTCAAGAATTTTATTTATTTATTTATTATAAAAGATGGCAAATTTTCATATAAATTTATAATTATTTTAAAATAAATACATATTATAATTTAATTTATTTAAAAAACAGTAAAATAAATTGTGAAAAATAAAGTTATACATTCAAATAAATTTAGGATGCATTTGAATGTATGGATTTGGATTTAAAATTTATATTTCACATCTATGATTTAAAATTTATAAATCTATATATCTTTTGTTTGGAGAGTATAACGAATTTGAAATTTTAGATTTTAAATTTTAAAAATTGAAGATTTTATGTTAAAAATGAAAATAGTAAATTTAAAATAACTAAGTAAAAAAATATTTAAAATTTTAAGTTTTCAACGATTAAATTTCACTAGATATTTGAATAAAATCTAAATTTATTCAATCTTAAAGACCCAAATAAGATATTTTAATTTAAATTCAAATCTAAGATCCAAATTTTTATCATCCAAAAGGATCATTACAAAATTAATTGTCTCCAAATTAAATTTAAAATAAATTAATTGACATAATAATACAAATCTTATTAAATATTGAGAGAAGTGTTCTCACAAATGAAAAATGAATCATTTTATAATTTTGTCTATTTTAATTTCATAAAAATTGAATGTGAAAAATAAATTAAAATAAATAAAATAACGGAAATGCAGTGAAAATAGTTAAGATAAATTTAGTAAAATTTTCAATAGATATTGAGTTTTTAAAATAGATATGGGTAAACCAAATTTAAAAGATAACCTGTTAAGGATGATGTGTCTATTTTTATATTAATCATTTAATATATTTATATTTAATCAATATGGGATATTTTCCATATAATATTCTTAACAACGTTATCAAATGATAATTGGGCAAAAATAATTTTTGATAAACTTAGTTGACATTTATAAATTTATGATATGAACTGGGTCAAAAGAAAATTAAAATTTGAGGAGTATCTATACTAGGTGAAAAAATTGAAAGTCCGAGGATAACCTATAACGGATGATTAACAAATTTAAAATTCGAAAATAAATTCATATCGGGTCAAAAAATAGGTTTGAATTCAGCCCAATTTATGATATAACGGAAAGACGCAATGATTAATTAGCTCTGATACCATATTGAGTTTTCAAATATAAATACGAGATAATCAACATTAAAATCTAGCTTATTAAGTTTGGAGTGTCCATTTTTATATTAAATACATAATATATTTATATTTAATTAATGTGAAACATTTTTCATATAATATTCATTAAGAATTAGAGTCATCTTAGTTTTATATTGAAACTTTTTTATAATATGATCTAAAATTAATAATAGTAAGTTAATCACATTTTTCCATTTTTTTCAATAAATGTTATAATTTAATATAAAATAAAAGGTAAGAGATCAATTTATTATTAATAAAGAGATAAATATATAATTTTATTTATTTATTTAAATAATATATTTGACGTTTTTAAAAAATTTAAATTGTGAGTAATTAACATTTTTAATATTTTCAGAAAAATTAAAAAGGTGGACAAATTGCCCACTATTTAACTCCATCTGGCTTCATTACTGATTATACATGTAATAATCATAGTAATCAGGATGTAATAATGGGGATTAGGAGAGTTCTGGTCGCTTCCAAAATTCTTTGATATAGTAAATTTTTAAACGGCTCAAAAATATAAATATAATTTATAGTATTAAAATTACCTTATCAATGTATATTGATAAAAAAAAAATTGAATTAAAAAATATTTTTATTAACAGTTTCATTAATTATTATTATTTAAATAAAGATTGATTATATTCATAAATAATAAATATTGTTTGGATAAAATAAAATAAACTTCAATAAAAATTAATTAATTAGTAGGTAGTAAACTTAAAAACCCAAAGCTTCAACACCACCTTCTCATTTCTTCTAAAAATTTTATTTATTTTTTTTTTATCAAAAACCTAACTTATTATTTCTAAATTTTTTTTTCGTCTTTCCTCTTTCTCTCAAGTTTTTCAAAATTATTTTTGAAACTACTTGAGATAAAATGTGAATGGATTGATTTGATTAAATCCTTTTCTTAGGAATACAATTAGAGCTTACTTATATAGAAGACTAATAGCTGTAAAAGAAAAGAAAACACACGGTATTAGTTGTTAAAAACTAACTAATAAATTCTAAACTAACTGAACTAATTATAATAATAGACTAACAAAGTTAAGCTGATTAAATAAATAATATTGTCCAACACTCCCCCTTAAGACGAATATACAAATTATGTAAGTTCATCTTACTAAGAAGTATCTGAATTGAGAAGGATGCAAGGCCTTTGTGAATAAGTCTGCAGTTTGTTCAATAGTTTTCAAATGTATAGACTTTATAATTTTAGCTTATATTTTCTCCCTCACAAAATGACAGTCAACTTCTATATGCTTCATTCTTTCGTGAAAAACATGATTGTTGGATATGTGTATGGCAGAGGCACTATCACAATACAAGTTTGCTGGTTTTTGAAGCATAATTCCAAAATCATTCAATAAGTGCATAAGCCACAAAATCTCACAGGATGTTGCTACCATTGCCCTGTACTCAACTTCAGCTGAGCTCTTAGAGACTGTGTTTTGTTTCTTCGATTTCCAGCTAATCAAAGAATTCCCAAGAACACACAGTATCCTGTCAAGGACTCCTAGTTTCACTACAGCCAGCCCAATCACTGTTGTATAAGCACTAATTTGTAAAGATGAAGATGATGACATGAGAATACCTTGCCCTGGTGCTATCTTCAAGTACCACAAAACCTTGTATGTTACCTGTAAGTGGACATGTGCTAGTTTGTCCATAAATTGCATAAGAATATGAACAACATAACTTATACCTGGTCTAGTGAGTGTGAGGTATAGCAACTTACCAACTAGCTTTCTATATAATGTGGGATCTATCAACTAATTTTCTGTTGTGTGCACTAATTTATGGTTCACATCTATAGGTAAGCTACTCGGTTTTGCACCAAGCTACGCAAATTCCTCTGGTAGTTATAGTGTGAACTTTTTTTGACAAATGGAAATTCCATATTGTGATCTTGCTACCTCCAAGCCAAGAAAATATTTTACCTTGCTAAGAACTTTAAGCTTGAAATTTGAATTCAGCATTTGTTTTCACTTTTATAGTAAGTAACTCATTGTTACTTGCAATTAGGATGTCATCAATATACACAAGTAGGGCAATAAAACCACAAGTTATCACCTTTGTAAACAACGAATAATCGGCTTTCGACTATTTGGCATTCCATTGCCTAGAGGCTTGTTTCAAGCCATAAGGTGATTTGTAGAGTTTGCAAACTAATTGTTGAGCTTTACCAGAAGCTTTAGTAGCACAAGAACCAGATTGATCATTACCATAAACATTCTCACCATTACCAGAAGTACTACCATTCTCCCCTTACAATTGGTATCCTAGTGGTATGTCTATATAAACTTCCTCTAATAAATCTCCATTAAGGAATGTGTTATTAACATCTAACTGAGATAAAGTCCAACCTTTAATTACTGTCAAGGCAAAAAATAACTTGATAGTAGTATTTTTAGCCACAGGACTAAAAGTCTCCTGATAGTCAAAACCCTTTATTTGATTGTAACCCTTGGCTACCAAATGAGCCTTATACCTATCAACACTCCTATCTGACTTAAATTTGGTCTTATATACCCATTTGCAGCCTATTGATTTTTTACCATGAGGGAGAGGAACTACTAACTAAGTCTGATTATGTTTTAAGGCATTGAGTTCATCTGTTATGGCTAATTTCCAATGATCAAGTTGAGAGGCTTGTGCATATGTAGCAAGGTCAGGTAGTGATGATATAGACAGAGTAAAGGACTTTTGTTGTGGAGAAATATTGTTATATGAAAGTTGGTGTTGAATGGGATGAGATGTGACAAAGGCAAAAATGGAATTATTTAGATCATTATGAGAGGGTTTTTGAATTAGTATGATCCTTCAAGCAACTTGGGGTTTTTAGGACACTTTGGCTCTTTCTTATAGGTTGAGGTGTTGGAGGATGTGAAATATGATAGGACAAGTCAGCATTAGCTGGTGGTTGCACTAAGTTATTATCTGTGATATGAGGTCTATCATCTTCATGTGGTATAACAGGTGATGTAAGTTGAAAAACAGGTGACTCAGTTTGGGACATATCATGATGAATAGTTGGTGATGCAGGTTGATATGTAGGGGACTCAGTTTGAAACACAAGAATCTGATTTGAACAATTTGGAACTAGAGAACTATGAACATTTGGCAATTCAGGCAACACAAGATTTGTTGAATTTGAATTTACAACTGAAGAATCAGGAAAAGTCTTTTCTGAAAAAGAGTGTTGGAAAGGAAAGAGAGTTTCATAAAAATGAACATCTCTTGAAAGAAAAACTTGTTTAGTTTATAAATCAAACAGTTTGAAGCCTTTAGTATGACTCGATTAACCTAATAGCATGCATTTCCTAGATCTTTGATTAAATTTTCTTTTATAAGGACTAAGAATAACAGCAAAACACAAACTACCAAAAGATCTTAAGTGACTATATGAGGGTGGCCTTTGGAACAACTTTTCATAAGGGATACAATTATTTATGAGTGGTGAAGGAGTTATGTTTATCAAATATACTGCTATTAAAACAGCATCACCCTATAACTTAACAAGTAAAGAAGCATGGAACAACAATGCTCTAGCAATATTTAAAATGTGTTGATATTTGTGTTCAACAACTCCATTTTGCTGTGGAGTGTAAGGACATAATTTTTGGTGAGTGATCCCATAATTGGAATAAAAAGTGGTAAGGGAAAACTCCAAACCATTGTCTGTTCTAATGATTTTGATGGGTTTTTTAAATTGGTTAAGGATGTATTTATAGAATTGAGGAAGTAAATGGGAGACATCTATTTTATTTTTCATTAGGAACACACATGTGGCTTTGGTGAAGTCATCTACAAGAGTAATAAAGTAGTGATTGCCATATATGTCATTTTGGGAGTAAGGACCCCACACATCCATATGGACAAGAGCAAAGGCACAATGTGATTTTTCATTATGAGAAGGAAATGGGAGTCTCTTCTGTTTAGCTCTAGGACATGTCAAACAAGTAAAATCTGGCTCAATCTTTACATTAGGCATTAGAATTCTAAGCTTTTCAGCAGGTAAATGCCCTAGTCTGTAATGCCAAACAGAAAATGACTCCTTACACACAAGATTACAAGAAAGAATGTTAGAAACATTATTGCTAGAAACATTGTTATTGATAGCAAAAAGATTAAAAGGAATTGGTTGTTTATTTGTAGGTTGAAAATCTTGTTGACCACCACTCATCTTAGCCAGTCCAATCGTCATCCATGATGATAGGACCTGGATGAAATAAAAACTTTCAAATAGTATGAGATAAATTTGTCTATTAGAGGTTAATTTGCTAACTGAGATAAGATTGAAACTAAATGATGGAACAAGAACATCTTTAAGAATGATATATTGATTGATTCTTACTGAACCTATATGAGTGACTCTGACTTTTATACCATTAGGAAGCTGAACATGAACATTAGACACTGGAAAACAAGTTTGGAAATACTTTATTGAAGAAATGTTGTGATCTGTGGCATCTATGTCCACAATAAAAGGAGAATTTGACTCATGCGATTTAGCTGAATTTAAAGGTTTATGAAAACTTGCAGTGTTTGCCATAGAGAAAACAAAATAAGTCATACCTGCAAAGTTCGTAAAATGAGGTGGATCTATCATATTGGAGCTATTGTCAACTTGATCATTTAAAAGAGCCATTAGCTTATGAATTTGTCCCTTAGAAAGATTCAGAGTAGTTGTATTAGTGATGAGTGATTCTGATGATGAACTTGAGGCCATTACATGAGATTGCTTGTCAAAAGCTTGATTTCTGCTTTTGAACTTAGTGAACTTAAAGTCGGGTGGATATCCAATTCTAATACCTGAATTTTTTTTTTTTATATGCATGTTGTTGAGATGATTGTGGATAGATTAATGTTTCGAGAATTTTAGAATCTGTATTCAGAAAGGATCTTATGAGTCAGTTTTCATGATCTTAAAGGAATAATTTGGAAAAAATTTAAAATATAAGAGTTGTAGATTTATATCTTATCTTTAAGTCTATAAAACTGCTTTGTAAAATTTTGTGTGTGTGAGATATGCTTCTTCGACCAGAACTTATCTAGTTCGCTATTTCCTACAGAAAGTCTGAGAATGTTTGTTTATTCTGAGAATGTTAGAGGCTAAGCAAGTCAAAGGTGTAAACATGAAAAATTTTCTTTTACGTGTTATATAAATGGCTGTGAAATTTCAAAGAGATTGGATAATTGTAGCTCAAGAGAGATCTAAATTAATCAGATATGCTCGGATAGTACTTGGAGAGTAAAGTCAGGATGGAATTTAGAAATTCACCATAAATTGTGTAGATCTCCTTTTGACCTGAATTTTAGATATGTTGGACTCCTAAGTGTCTATTTTAAGTGACAAAAAGAATGGAGGAGTTTGGATGTCTGTAGCTAGTTTAGTACGAGTTGATAAGGAAAGTTTTCCAGCTTGGCAGAAATAGGTAGTGCGAGATGGCTCCTCGAATTTGAGGTGGTTATAAGCTAATCGAGCTGGGTAGGTGGAATTGCCGAAGTGGCATTATGTAAAGTGGGATTGCCAAGGTGGAATTCTGCGAAGTGAGATTGGCGAGGTGGAATTCTATGAAGTGAAATTCTGCGAAGTGGGATTGGCGAGGTGGAATTGGCGAAGTGAGATTAGCGAAGTGGGATTTGCCGAAGTGGAATTAGGCGAAGTGGAGATTGACGAATTGGGATTGCCGAAGTGGAATTAGGCAAAGTGGAGATTGGCGAGGTAGAAATTGGCGAAGTGGGATTGGCAAAGTGGAGATTTGGCGAAGTAAGATTAGCGAAGTGGGATTTGCCGAAGTGGAATTTGGCGAAGTGGAGATTAGCGAAGTGGGATTGCCGATGTGGAATTTGGCGAAGTGGAGATTGGCGAGGTGGCATTTGGCGAGGTAGAAGTTGGCAAAGTGGGATTGGCGAAGTGGAAATTTGGCAAAGTGGGTATCAGTGAGGCAATAGCTTATTTAAAGAGAAGCAGTAGCAATTTTTCATGATAACTTCTACTCTTTTCTTTCTTTCTTCTTCGTTTCTTCTCCTATCTCTCTCCAATCTATTTCATTTGTTTTCTAATGCATTAATACTCATAATTAATGCATTAAATCATTAAATTATCACATTCAAAGGCTTCAATCATCATTTTCAAGTTCATATCCTTCAAGAACTCATTTTTAGGGAATTAAGGTGATTTTCTCCAAACTTCATTTTCTTTTAGATTAAGATTTATGGTAGTTAGAATAGTTATTTATGAGTTATATAGAACCTATTATGAGTATTTAAGGCTATTAATTTTTGATTAATATATAAGATACTAAAATTTATAAATTTTGATGAATAGTAACGTGAATAGTAAATATGTTCTAAATTTTCAGATTTTCTTTAAGAGATGAAATAAATTGATATTAGAAAATAATAATAGAGACTATAAGATGGTTAAAATTATAAAGAACCATATTATGTACTATTAATTGAGGAAACCCTAATTTTAAGTATTTGAGGAATTGTCATAGGAGAAGAGAATTCAAGGAAATAGAGGAGATTATTGAATGTACAAGTAATTGAGGAAAATACAAGGATAAATTACTTTGAGGTAAGTATGAACTATGTTAATGTATGTTGCTATCCATTAATTGAGCTTGCTACTCCTTTCTTACTTCATGTAAAATTTTCTTAAATTCATTATTGATGAATATAAATCTATAAATTCATAATTGTAAACTATAACTTGTTGAAACCCTCCTAAACAAGCCAATTGCATGGATGACTTGGTTGTTGTTATCTTAGACCAAGATCATTATATACCTATTTGTGTGATGGAATAACTATATGTAAATATGTGATGATGGTCTTATGACCACTATGTTTCTTGATAATATGTCCAAGCTCTATAACCCATGAACCACATGTAAATAGAATGCTCTTCTCAATAAGAGTAAATTTATTGGTCCATTGTGCACTTTGGGAACCTGACAGTATTCCACCTAGAGGGGATCACGAGCTCTAGGCATGTGCCCTATGCAAAAACATGAAGACGTTGAGGTGACAAGGTGCACCGATACGCTATGATATGATATGTTCTGAGTTCTATTTCATGATATGATTTATAATGTCATTCTTTGTCGGCACTCATATGTTAAAGAAACTATGATTGTTCATGTTATGATTCCCTATGCAATCATTCTGATAATTTCTTTCCTTGTGATATTCTAAAAGTATGTTGAATATATGTTCAAGTTCATACTTATCCTTTATATCTTTATGAGACTTGTAAGCATTAGTGTAGTTTATATCTTACTGGGTCGAAAGTTCACTCATCTTCTATGGAATTTCAGGTGATAGTGTAGCTCGAGAGTGAGCTAATATAGAAGACAGAGCTTCTTGATTCATTCCTCCAAGAAGACTCTATGTAATTCTCTTGATATACATTCATTATTTTGTATTATGGTATTGTATGTATGAGGAGTATACTCTAGAGCTCCGTAGTTAGATGTTGAGGATGATATTATTTTGACGTCTGAATTGTTACAATAAGGGCTGCCCTTATTCCTTATTGATGTGGGATATATCTTTTGATCGGTAAGGGACAAGAGGAAATCATATGATGATGAATGTAAATGTATGAATGGTGATTTCATGAATCATAGAATTGAGTATTTATAATGACAACTATGTATGATGAGGATATGTATTGTGTATGAGATTCAGGATATGAGTGTTCTACGGGTTCATGGTGGCCTTAAGCCTACCCTTGCCTTAGGACCGTCGCACCACTGGAGTTGGAGTGTGACACCGACGATCTTGAAATAATTTTCTTTGAGATGCCTTGGCTTTCTATAATGAGAACACTTCAAATATGACCTTCTCTTTACAGACATAGCAGAGCCTTCTAACATTGCGAATGACTGTATTGTGAGGGATCTTTGTGTTTCTTCTTGCAAAACTATGTTATACACTTGATCTAGGTTAGGAAATGCTTTCATGGCTATGACCTAGGATCTCAGTGCTTGATATGTCTCATTCAAGCCATTCAAGAACTTAAACACATAGTCTTTGTAAGTAGAATCCACATAGATTTGAAAACAATTCTGATCACAATTACCATAAGTACAGTAAGGCAATGGTTTGAGACTCTTCAGTTCTTCCCAAATCCCATTCAATTCATTGAAGTATGCATCAATCAATTTAGTTCCTTGCATTGTAGAACACAAAAGCTGTTGGAGATGATAGATCCTAGAATCGTCAGGCTGGGAGAATCTTTGATTCAACTTCTTCCAGATTTGACTCGCATCTTCCATGTAAAATTCAGTGGAAGCAATCAAAGGTGACATTGATCTGAGTAGCCATGCAATGATGAGATTATTGCACCAATTCCATGGCAAAAATAGAGTACTACCAGAGGCAGGTTTTAGCACTGAGCCATATAAAAAACCCTGCTTATTCCTAATTGAAATGGCTAAAAGAAAGGATCGCTTCCACGAAGCAAAATTAGTTGGATTGAGCACTAGTGTGACTATAATCGAGCTATGATTTTCAGAATGATGAATGAAAAATGGTGAAGAAGAATCTTCTGTAGGATTCAGAGGCGCTGCCATTGTTGAAGGTTAGGATTAAAAGTTTTCAGAAAGGAAAAAGAAGAATAGAACAGTTCTGAGCCTCGATAACCGTCAAAGAAGAAAAATAGAAGTAGATCTTAACCCTGCTCTAATACCATGAGATAAAATGTGAAAGGATTGATTTGATTAAATCATTTTCTTAAGAGTACAATTAAAGCTTACTTATGAAGAAGAGTAATAGCTGTAAAAGAAAGGAATACACGTGGTATAAGTTGTTAAAAAATAACTAACAAATTCTAAACTAACTGAACTAATTATAATAACAAACTAACAAAGTTAAGCTAATTAAATAAATAATATTGACTAACACTACTATTTGCCAAAGAATATTTGCAAGTATGTTTTCTTTTTTCTTTTTATTTTTTTGTTCTTGAATATTGTTTTTTGTTGTTTTTGTGTTCTTGTGATATTTTCTGACTAATATATTTAAAATATTTGAAGTTATATAGTTAAGATTTCTTTTGTAATTCAATCTGAGTTTTAAACTAAAAAAAGCTCAGTTTATATGACTCAAATTTATTTTATATGCATTACAGTGTTCATTAGAAATTTCATTGCTTTATCAAAAAATTTTGATAAATTTGAAATTCTTTAATGATATAATAGGGATTAAAGTAATAACTTTTTTCTTTTTCTGAAATTTATTTACTTTAATAAAGTTTTAATTAGGCGATTCCTACAAAGTTTGAGAGGAATTATGAAAATTATTTCTCTAAGTTTAATAATTCTTAATGTTCCTACGGACTTAAAATGGAAATTAGAGTTATTAAAAAAATGGTGATGATGAGATTTGGTTATAAAAAAATATAAAAATGCTTGCTTTAAAAAGTTTCTGCTAACTTAATTTTGGTTCAAAACTTATACCGTATATTCTTTGTAATTAAATATAAATTTAACGACTTTTTGCTTTAGTTATACATAAAAAATTCATAGTTATTTCTTTTCTTTTACATTTTTAATATTTAATATCTATTGCTTTTTTTTTTTTAAATAATATCTATTGATATCTTTTAATGTGAAAATTTTAATTAAATTTTTAATAATTAATTTAGTTTTCTATAAAGTAATTAATTTTTATTAATAAATAATCCAATCAAACAGAATTTACAATTAAACATTATCGATTTAAAAAATACATCAAAAATTCATTTCTACTCAAATTAAATTAGAAAAATAAACTACAAATTTTGGATTTTCATTATTAATTTGGAGTTTGACATGCATAAATGTACAGTAATTGCCTGGAAAATAATTATATACATAGAGATAAAATCAAAAAAAAAAAAAAAAAAGAGAAAAATTTAATCATTATCAGCATCATCAATATTATAATACCCTAAATTTGTTCATTGTGTCTCTAGCTTTAATTAAGTTGCATAATACTGTTGATTTCTGGATTATGAGTTTTCGATTGATTTTGTCTAAGTGTTGATAGTGTTTAAGGTTGGTAGGATTTTAGAATCCTTAGAATTGATTGTTTAGAAAGATAGCATGTCATTTGAAGTTTATAGTATTGAGCTAGGTGGATAAATCATTAGAGGAAATCTTGTTGGTAGTAATAGGCATCAACTATTAGTAAAGCTTATGAGTTTTTTTACTGCCTGAATTTCTTAAATTAAATTTCAAGTGTAACGAGCATGAATCTTGAGTAACATCTACTTATCTAAAGTTTTCAAATTTGAGATTCAAGTATAACGAGCGTGAAATCTGAGTAACACCGTGAATAATCAGTAATGAACAGTACTTTCATCTCAACTTAGGAGTTATGACTGTCCTAGGGAATGGATAAGCTTAAATCTACTAATTACTCTTAAAATCATACTCCAACATGATATCAGTAAATCATGGACCTAACTTAAAGATTATAACCTTATGACATAACATATCATAATCACATACTATCATCCATACATATCATATATTATCATCAATCAAATACAGATCAATAATATCATACTCCCATCACAGGTAAATATATAACATCAATATATGTAAGACATATATATGTGAGTAAGTCTGTTTCATTTCTTCTTATCAGTTTATAATGAGATTTTATTTCTTCTTATAAGTTTATAATGAAATGCCTTCATGACATGGACAAGGTCATCTTAGAAGGGTTGTACCTTCTATTATTCCATTTGATTAAGGTTTTGTTGATAGAGCGGGAGATAATGTGGTTCCTCCCCCTACACCCCTGTGGATGTAGCCACTATGGCTCAAAGATTAGATCAAATTCAGAGGAATTATGAGCTTTCAGTGAAGTTCATAACACAATAGAGGCAACAACCTATTCCACCCACCCCGGTTACTCATGTTGCCTCTATAGCTCCAGCCCCTCCACCTATGGCTCCACCTTAGCCACAGGATGTACCATAAGTAAAGGAGGTTTCTTATGAGAAGTTTTTGAAGCTAAAGTCTTCAGAGTATAAGGGTGATATGGAACCTACAAAATTTCTTGAGGAAATAGAGGATAAGGCTCATATTATGAGAATTCCTAATAGAAGAGCTGTGGAATTTGATGGTCACTTAATGAAAGGGGATGCTAGAAATTAGTTTAAGAGAAGTGTGACCGGTTGTTTTTGGTTGATGATGAGATCATAAAGGAATAATTTAAAAAGATGATAATTAATGAATTCCTTTAGAAAAGTGTGAGGAAAGCGAGAGCTTTAGAGTTTAAGAGACTAGTACAAACTTTAGACACGTCTGTATCGGAGTATGCTAAGAAATTCGGTCAAGTGAGCAAGTTTGCTCCAACCATTATACCAAATGAAGCTGCAAGAATCCAATAGTTTCCAAGAGGATTGATTGCTCCCTTGTACAGAATATCCGTTTCCCATTAATTTGATTATTCTTTAAGATTATGGATAAGATGAGAGTGACAGAGAACTGAGAGATGGAGGTGAGGGTAGCAAGAGAACAACAAAAGAAAGCTAGAATTGAGAGCCCCTCCAAGCAAACAAAGATGAGAGTGGGGTAAAGAGTACGAGAGTTTCATTACAATTAGCTCTATAAATTAGTTTTAGGGGGTCAACCAGGGAGATTCCAGCCAAGACAAAATCCACCTAGACTTGGTTCTCAGATGAGTTTTGGCACAGGTATCTCCACACCCTTTAGGAGTTCACATCCTTGATGCCTTACTTGTGGGAAAAGGCATTGTAATACCCTAGAAAGTTATAACTCTTATGCACGAATTAATTCTCAGTATGTGGTCCATTAGTCTTGAAATGATGAAAAATAATTTTAGAGACATAGTTAGAAAGAAAACTAGATACTTTTCCGAAAAGTGGCGGTGTTAGGAACACTCCCGAGAAATTAGCAGTTCGGTCAACAGAAGAATTTCTGAAGTTGATCTGGGGGTAAAAGATCACCATAATTTATGTGTAATTTTGATAAAAAGAAAGAAGTGAAAATCATTTAGGAACACTGAAAAAGTAACCAATAGCAAAATGGTAATCTTAAGGAAGTTAAAAGTGAATAGTGAAAAGTGGTCGATCGGGGTTACAGAATGACTCCAGAATTATTTTTATAAATAAGTATAAATTAAAATAAACCTATTGACTCCCTACTATGATATCTAAATCTTAATAGAATTGATAAAATAAATTATAGAAGATTTTGGACCAAAGTGTAATGGATGAGAATTGGGGGATTTAGTTATAATTTATCAATATGTTTTTCTATTTATTTGTTACATAGCCAAAATTTGCTCATCTTTCTTCCTTATTTCTCTCTTTGGCCGAACCATATTCTTGATCTCTTCCTCCCATTTTTTTCATCATTTCATCAAAATTTCTAAAGAAATTTGATATAAATCTAGTAAATCAATTGAGTTCTCTTCATTTCCATCCATAATTTGTAGAAAAGAGCTAAGGATTTCAAGCAGGAACAAAGAGAAAATTTTGGCTACTTTGTGCAAGTTGAGGTAATAATGTGTTTTGTTTAGTTTGATTGATTATTTAGGTGTTATTTAAGTTCAATTGAATGGGTTTGTAGTTAGTTTGCATCACTTGATGCAATTGTGTTGAAATCCCTAATTTGGTTTGATTAATTTGAAGTTATAAGATATGATTTGATGATTTAGCATTAGGTTTTGTTAATTGATGTTAGAATTGGTTAATTAGATGTGAATGGATAACTAATTGATGTAGAATTGCAGATTTGACAAAGATGACTTTCAAAGTAACCTAATTGGCATATTTAGAGAAATTGGTGGAATTGGCTTGTGCAAAGGCTATTTAAAGCATTAGGTGAGTTTACATTGCATCAAATTACATGCCTATTTAATTGAATTGATGAATGGAAACCATTTGTGAAAACCCTTGTTTGGCCAAACCACTTTGCCCTTCATTTGCCTTTGGAATTTGCTTTATTTTGCCATATTTTTCCTAGCCAATTTGATCTATTTGACATTGTTTAATTGTGGTTCTTTGAATACCTCTCTTGTTATTGCAATGTGGTTTGTTGTTGATTTGAATGGGCAAGTCAAATTTGAACCATAACCTAACTTATTGGCTTGCCATTGTATGCCCACCACATGTTCGATGAAATGACTAGTTCATTTACCATTGGCCTATTAGTTTGTATGCCATAGGCCTACCAATTGAATGCCATTATCGCCAACGATGTTGGCATGCCAATTGACCTACCATTTTCCGCTACCGAACCAACTTTTGTTTTATGTCTTTCCTTATTGCTAAACCTTTTATCATTAATTGTATATTGTATTTGGCACTGCCATTGATCATATTGATAACTGAACTGATTGATACTGAACTAATTGTTATTGGACTGATTGATATCTGGATGCCATTGTTGCCTATGGCATCCCTTGCTATTAACTTTGATATGGTTTGGCAGAGCTATCGATCTGACAGGATAGTGGGGAAATACTGTCGGCGATGTGCACATTGTATTACTGATATCCTAGCTAGGAGGGGTTATGGTCCTGGCCATAGGGCCTGATTAGCCTTATACTCACTGATACAAATATGTTATTATAGACCTACATGGTCCATACTGATACGGATTACTGGAGATTGTATGATTTCTTTTCATACAGTCCATCCCATTATCTGTCTTTCCATATGATACCGAGCCTATGTGTTATTCTTTGGCTATACAGTACCTTGACATTGATATTGTATACTGTTATCCTATTGACTGATACCATTGTTTATTGGATGCCAATTGCTTATTGTGATGCATGTAAATTCACTGAGTATCATCTATACTCATTCTTTATTTGTTTACCATTTCAGGAGAGGAGTAGAGTGCAGAATCCTGTCGTTCATCCTCCGAGAATTTCTGCCACAATATTGATGTATATTTTCTGGATTATTGTATTATTATTATTTTGGTGTTCATTGTCTAGCTGCTCCATGGGTATGTATAGGTTAGCTAGGAGATGAACATGTATATGATGATGATATTATTATATTAATGATGATATTTGAGTTATATGATGATATTATGGTATGGTATATGATTATTACAGCTAATTGTAGAAATTTACAGAATGATTAACAGAATAACAGATTGAATGGTAACTAATTAAAATGGATAATTTAATTGTGGTTTATAGATGATGTATGTGATACTGGGCTCTACGGGTGTCGGTCACCATTGGCATCTCCCGTGCCCTAGAACTGTCGCGGTCCGGGAAACTGAGTCTTAACAGAGGTGGTATCAGAGCACTAGGTTTACAGACTGTGAATTTAGGTTACAGATGAATAGTGACTAAATTATAGAGGAATAGTGACTAAGTACAGAATGGGATAGAATTAAGTATACCATGGAGCATAGGATTTCCTTTGTCATCCTTTGCTGTTATCGTCTGTTATATGTTATTATTCTGCGTTTCTGCTATTTTTTGAGACTGTTATCTTTTTCTCAATAGATTATAGAGATGTCCGACAGCAGGGATAGAGACACTAGGGAGGCTGAGGTTGCCTCTAATGAGTTACTAGTAAGGGAGATTAGTGTATCAGAGGGTCCGTCTCGATCCCAATAGACTTCAGAGGATTCAGAGAGGGGCGATGACCCCTGGAGAGTAGAGATGATAAGAGGTTTGATGGAGTTACGGAGGGAGATGGCAGAGATAAGACGGGAGAGACAGCAGGTACAGCCACCACCTGCTCCACCAATAGTACCTGAGGCAGTTCCTGTAGCACCGGCTCCTGTACAGCCAGTGGGGGCTCAGAG
Organism: Aleurites moluccanus; assembly: GCA_948193065.1. Classification (NCBI taxonomy): domain Eukaryota; kingdom Viridiplantae; phylum Streptophyta; class Magnoliopsida; order Malpighiales; family Euphorbiaceae; genus Aleurites; species Aleurites moluccanus. Next base: position 7,561 of record CANXYC011063388.1, on the reverse strand, counting down.
GGAGCCAACTGTATAGGAACGTCGGAGAGAGATTGAGGAGGGTAGAGTGTCCATGTTTAGCTTTCTGAAGCTAAACTTACCTGAGGTCAGGGGAGATAGAGGTACAGATTTTGTTGATTTCTTAGAGGAGGTGGAGAAGGTAGTGAGGAGACTACTTTGTTCTGAGTTGAGGGCTGTTGAATTGGTTGGTCTATTGCTTAAGGGTAAGGTATGGACATGGTTCTCGAGGCATATGGAGACTAGGCTTTATGGTGAGCACCCACCTACATGGACAGAGTTCAGGCAGGGTTTAGTGGATGAGTTTGTTACTGAAGGTGTGAAGACTCGTAATTTGATCAGATTTGAGCAACTTGAGCAGGGGGACATATCAGTGGAGGAGTATGCAGAGGAGTTTATTCGGCTGAGTAGATATGCTACTCATATAGTACCTGTAGAAGCTTATCTGATTAGTAGGTTTCGGAGGGGTTTGCATGTTGCACTTCATAATGCCTTGTTAGCTACAGAGTTTACTTCATTGACTACAATGATAGACAAGACTACACAGATGGAGGAGAAATACAAAGCTGAGAGGCCAAAGAGGGACCAAAAGAGGAAGGGGGTCCAGGATCACAAGTTAGGAGGGGGGAGAGCAGTTCCCATCCTAGATAGGTAGAGCCAGTACCTCGGTTTGAGCAGAGATCTACAGCTAGTAGTCAGAGGAGGAGAGTACAGAGTAGGGGACAACCAGTGGTTCAGTTAGCACCTGCTTATTCCCAGGGTTCTTCGAGACCCATTACTCAGCCACCCAACATTCCTACTTGTGGGTTTTGTGGTAAAAGACATAGAAGGGAGTGTTGGAGATGGACTGGTGCATGTTTGAGGTGTGGCCAGCAGGGCCATTATGCTAATAGTTGTTCAGTGAAGGCTGATCAGCAGCCATCCATCACGATCTGACAGCCAGTGGTTCAGGCAAGTCAAAATCTGGGTAGAGAGGCTACAGCTAGAGGCAGAGGCGGGGGAAGACAGGCTCCCAATGGCAGTCAGGCTTCAGTTGGTAGGGGCCAAGATAGAGTGTTTGCTGTCAACACCCAGGATACCCAGAGATTAGACAATGTTGTCACAGGTACTATCTTGATTCAGAACGAGATTGCAGATGCCTTGTTCGATTCGGGTGCTACTCACTCTTTTGTGTCACCATATTTTGCACCCAAATTGAAAAAGGAGAGGAGGTTATTAGATGTGCCATTGATGATTGTCACTCCTATGGGTGATTGTGTGGATGTTGATTATTACTACCCTGACTGCATTATTGAGATTGATGATCATATTTTGCGTGTTGATTTGATTGAGTTACTTGTGTTAAAGTTAGACGTTATCTTGGGTATGGATTGGTTGACGAAGCACCGGGCAGTTATAGATTGTTATCGGAAGAGAGTTAGATTCTAGCCTGAGGGGCAGCCGGAGTTTGAGTTTCAGGGTGAGATTCGAGAGTTCTGGATTAACTTGATTTCTGCTATCCAGTTTAGGAGGATGATTGGGAAAGGCTGTTCAGCCTACTTGGCACATGGAGTGGATGTACAGAAGTCTTACATATAGTTGGATCAGATACCAGTGGTTCAAGAGTTTCCTGATATATTTCCTGAGAAGTTGCCAGGATTGCCCCCTAACAGGGAGATTGAGTTTGAGATAGAGGTGCATGCAGGCACAGACCCTATATCTATTTCATCATACAGAATGGCTCCAACAGAACTGAAGGAATTGAAGACACAGTTACAGGAGCTATTGGATAGAGGATTTATCAGGCCGAGTAGTTCTCCTTGGGGTGCACCAGTACTGTTTGTGAGAAAAAAAGATGGCTCATTGAGGATGTGTATAGATTACAGGCAGCTGAACAAAGTCACAGTGAAGAACAAGTATCCGTTGCCACGGATAGATGACTTGTTTGATTAGTTCCAAGGTGCCAGCCATTTTTCTATGATTGATTTGAGGTTTGGGTATCATCAATTGAAGATCAGGCAGGGTGATATACCTAAGATTGCTTTTAGAACCCGCTATGGTCATTATGAGTTTTTGGTGTTGCCATTCGGGTTGACCAATGCACCGGCGGCTTTCATAGATCTGATGAATAGGGTGTTCAGGTCATATTTGGATAAGTTTGTTATCGTATTCATTGATGACATACTTATATATTCCAGGAGTGAGAAGGAGCACAGAGAGCATCTGAAGATTGTTTTGCAGACACTTCGGGAGCATCGGTTATATGCTAAATTATCCAAGTGTCAGTTCTGGTTGACTAAGGTGTGTTTTCTTGTGTATGTAATATGCAAGGATGGGATTAAGATGGATCCTTAGAAGATCGAAGCGGTTGCTAATTAGCCACAGCCTACCAGTGTTTTAGAGGTGTGCAATTTTCTAGGTATAGCTGGATATTATCGGAGGTTCGTGAAAGATTTCTTTCATATTGCAGCTCCTTTAACTAGACTGATGAGGAAACAGGAGCGGTATGTCTGGACGGATGAGTGTGACCGTAGCTTCCAGACTCTAAAGTATTTCCTTACCAGTGCTCTAGTATTGGCATTACCAGTTGAGGGGGAGAAATTCACTGTTTATTGTGATGCTTCAAGGGTTGGCCTGGGATGTGTTCTGATGCAGATGGGTAGGGTAATTGCTTATGCTTCTCGTCAGTTAAAGAAGCATGAAGTAAATTATTCGACTCATGATTTAGAGATAGCAGCGGTGATATTTGCCTTGAAGATTTAGAGACACTATTTGTATGGATCAAAATGTGAGATATATACTAATCATAAGAGCCTATAATATATATTTCAGTATAAGGATCTGAATCTTAGGCAGTGCAAATGGGTAGAGCTTCTGAAGGATTATGACTGCGAGATTCTATATCACCCAGGGAAGGCCAATGTAGTGGCAGATGCTTTAAGTAGGAAATCGCTGGGCAGTCTTGCTCATATAGTGATTGCCAGGAGGCCATTGATCAAACAGATGAGAGAGCTAGCAAATTTAGGGGTAGAGTTGGAGTTGGGATCCCAGGATCAGAACCAGGCTCTGATAGCCCAATTTCGGGTGAAGTCACTGTTGATTGATGATATTAAAGTGGCTTAGGACAGGGATCCTTATCTATTGAAACTCAAGGGAGAGGTACAGAGTGGATGGATGACAGAGTTCACAGTAGAGGATGGGATATTGAGATGTGGGAAGCGCATTTGTGTACCAGATTTTGATGGGCTATGGGATCAGATTATGAGAGAGGCTCACTATTCAGCATGCAGTGTACATCCAGGGATTACCAAGATGTACCATGATCTGAGGGATGTGTATTGGTGGCCTAGGATGAAGAGAGATGTAGCTCAGTTTGTGTCTAAATGCTTAGTCTGTCAGCAGGTTAAGTTTGAGCATCAGAAGCCATCAGGGCTACTTCAGGAGATAGAGTTGCCTGAGTGGAAATGGGAATAGTTTACCATGGATTTTATAGTTGGTCTACCGAGGACTTCGAGGGGATATGATTCTATTTGGGTAATTATTGATCGGTTGACGAAATCTGCTCATTTTCTGGAGGTTAAGACCAGTTATACGGCAGCTCAGTACGCACAGTTGTATGTGAATAAGATTGTATCATACAGGGATACACAGTTCACATCTCGGTTTTGGCAGAAATTTCAGAAGGCTATGGGTACCCAGTTACGGTTAGTACTGCTTTCCATCCGCAGACTGATGGGTAGTCATAGAGGACGATCCAGACTTTGGAGGATATGCTCAGATTATGTGTTCTGGATTTCAAGGGTAACTGAGATTATTATCTGCCATTGATAGAGTTCTCCTACAACAACAATTATCACTCTTCTATTGGTATGGCTACATTTGAAGCACTATATGGTAGAAAGTGCAGATCTCCAGTGTGTTGGGTGGAGCCGAAAGAGAAGTGGCTAGAGGGGCCAGAGTTGATTAGAGAGACTATGGAGAAGGTTCCTATGATCAGAGAGCGGATGAGGACTGCCTTTAGTAGGCAGAAGAATTATGCTGATCTGAAGAGGAAGGATTACATTTTTCAGTTGGTGATCATGTCTTCCTAAAGGTCTCACCGATGAGGGGAGTAATGAGATTTGGGAAGAGGGGTAAGCTATCACCAAGGTTTATAGGCCCATTTGAGATACTTGAGAGGATTGGTAGTGTGACCTATAGATTGGCTCTTCCACCCAGTATGAGCCATGTGCATCCAGTCTTGTACATATCGATGTTGTGGAAGTATGTATCGGATCCATCACACATTTTGGAGGTTCAGGATGTGGATCTCAATGATGATTTGTCTTATGAGAAGTTAACTATGGAGATCATTGATAGACAGGTTAGGCAGCTTCGGAATAAGGAGATCCTGATGGTGAAAGTGCTATGGAGGAACCAGACGATAGAGAAGTGCACTTGGGAGAGCGAACAAGAGATGAGGAGCAGATACCCATTCTTGTTCCAACAGTGAGGTATGTTTTATTTAAATTCGAGGATGAATTTATTTGTAGGGGGGTAAAATATAATACCCTAGAAAGTTATAACTCTCATGCATGAATTAATTCTCAGTATGTGGTCCATTAGTCTTGAAATGATGGGAAATCATTTTAGAGACACAGTTAGAAAGTAAACTTGATACTTTTATGGAAAGCGGCGGTGTCAAGAACATTGCCGAGAAATTAGCAGTCCAGTCAACAGAATAATTTTTGAAATTGATTTGGGGCAAAAAGAACACCATAATTTATGTGTAATTTTGGTAAAAAGAAAGAAGTGAAAATCATTTAGGAATACTAAAAAAGTAACTAATGACAAAATGGTAATTTTAAAGAAGTTAAAGGTGAATAGTGGAAAGTGGTTGGTCGGAGTTACAGAATGACTCTAAAACCATTTTTATAAATAAGTATAAATTAAAATAAGCCTATTGAATCCCCACTCTGATATCTAAATCTTAACAGAATTGACATAATAAATTACAGAAGATTTTGGACCAAAGTATAATGGATGAGAATTGGGGGATTTAGTTGTAATTTACCAATATGATTTTTCTATTTATTTGTTACTTCGCCAAAATTTGCTCATCTTTCTTCCTTATTTCTCTCTTTGGCCGAACCATATTCTTGATCTCTTTCTCCCATTTTCTTCATCATTTCATCAAATTTTCTAAAGAAATTTGATAGAAATCTAGCAAATCAATTGAGTTCTCTTCATTTCCATCCACAATTTGTAGAAAAGAGTTAAGGATTTCAAGGAGGAACAAAGAGGAAATTTTGGCTACTTTGTGCAAGTTGAGGTAAGAATGTGTTTTGTTTAGTTTGATTGATTATTTAAGTATTATTTAAGTTTAATTGAATGGGTTTGTAGTTAGTTTGCATCAATTGATGCAATTGTGTTGAAATCCCTAATTTGGTTTGATCAATTTGAAGTTGTAAGATATGATTTGATGATTTAGTGTTAGGTTTTGTTAATTGATATTAGAATTGGTTAATTGGATGTGAATGGATAATAATTGATGGATAAATTGATGTAGAATTGGAGATTTGACAAAGGTGACTTTCAAAATAACCTAATTGGCATATTTAGAGAAATTAGTGGAATTGGCTTGTGCAAAGGCTATTTGAAGCATTAGGTGAGTTTACATTGCATCAAATTACATACCTATTTAATTGAATTGATGAATGGAAATCATTTGTGAAAACCCTTGTTTGGCCAAACCACTTTGCCCTTCATTTGCCTTTGGAATTTGCTTGATTTTGCCATATTTTTCCTAGCCAATTTGATCCATTTAACATTGTTTAATTGTGGTTCTTTGAATACCTCTCTTGTTATTGCAATGTGGTTTGTTGTTGATTTGAATGGGCAAGTCAAATTTGAACCATAACCTAACCTATTGGCTTGCCATTGCATGCCCACCACATGTTCGATGAAATGACTAATTCATTTGCCATTGGCCTATTAGTTTGTATGCCATAGGCCTACCAATTGAATGCCATTATCGCCAGCGACGTTGGCATGCCAATTGACCTACCATTTTCCGCTACCGAACCAACTTTTGTTTTATGTCTTTCCTTATCGCTAAACCTTTTATCATTAATTGTATATTGTATTTGGCACTGCCATTTATTGATAACTGAACTGATTGACACTGAATTGATTGTTATTAGACTGATTGATATCTGGATGTCATTGTTGCTTACGGTATCCCTTGCTATTGACCCTGATATGGTTTGGCAGAGCTACCGATCCGACAGGATAGTGGGGAAATACTATCGGCGATGTGCACATTGTATTACTGATATCCTAGCTAAGAGGGTTTATGGTCCTGGCCATAGGGCCTGATTAGCCTTATACTCACTGATACAGATATGTTACTGGAGACCTACATGGTCCATACTGATACGGATTACTGGAGATTGTATGATTTCTTTTCATACAGTCCATCCCATTATCTGTCTTTCCATATGATACCGAGCCTATGTGTTATTCTTTGGCTATACAGTACCTTGACATTGATACTGTATACTGTTATCCTATTGACTGATACCATTATTTATTTGATGCCTATTATTTATTGTGATGCATGTAAATTCACTGAGTATTATCTATTCTCATTCTTTATTTGTTTACCATTTCAGGAGAGGAGTAGAGTGCAGAATCCTGTCGTTCATCCTCCGAGAATTTCTACCACAATATTGATGTATATTTTCTGGATTACTGTATTATTATTATTTTGGTGTTCATGGTCTAGCTGCTCCATGGGTATGTATAGGTTAGCTAAGAGATTAACATGTATATGATGATGATATTATTATATTGATGATGATGTTTGAGTTATATGCTGATATTATGGTATGGTATATGATTGTTACAGCTAATTGCAAAAATTTACAGAATGATTAACAGAATAACAGATTGAATGGTAACTAATTAAAATGGATAATTTAATTGTGGTTTATAGATGATGCATGTGATACTGGGCTTTATGGGTGTCGGTCGCCATTGGTATCTCCCGTGCCCTAGGACCATCGCAGTCCGGGAAATCGGGTCGTGACAGGCATAATGGTCAGTGTTATGTGGAGACCGGTATATGTTTTAAATGTGGACAAATAGGGCATTATGTGAATTGCTGATAAGTAGCACCTACTAATTGACTTCAAGCTTCCCAATCTACAATTCATATTGTAACATCCTAGGTGAAACCCTAGTAGGAAACCCTAACCCTAGTACATAAACCCTAGTTGGAGTTAGGAGTGTCTATCTGGGTTGGTTGCCTTATGTGTTCTATGACTTATTTGATGTGTGTATGTGTTGTTGATTGCATTACATGTTATATAATTTATTTGATGCATTTATATGTGATTGATAATTGATGTACTATAAGATTGAATTAAAAATTTACTTATATGAGTGATTGATTAATAAGATGCTATGTGATTTAAAATGTGTGTTACAAGTGTGAATTATTGTAAATTAATTATTTGGAAAAAATAAATTGTGGGCAAATAAAATAAATAAATAAAATAAAATAGTTTAATTGGGTTAAAAATATAATAGGACTTGATTGCAT
>CANXYC011062985.1:0-16698 GCA_948193065.1 Aleurites moluccanus | reverse complement strand
TTAATTTTAGAAAAGTATAGTTAAATAAAAATTAATTATTTCAATTTAATAAAAAGTAATTTTAAATTAAAAATAATATTTTTTTTAATTTTAAATAAATAAAATAATTAATTTTTATTTAGTTATTAATTTATTTTATTTTATTTTTTTATATTTTTAATTTAAAAAAATACTTTTTTGTAAATAAATAAAATTTTAGGGACTAAATTATAATTTACCAATTACTTTTTTTAATTCTTGTGGGATTCAGTGAGAAAAGTCAACGGTCAAAGGGTCAGGATCATAGATTTTAATAACGTTAGGGTCAAAATTATACCTCGAAAACATTAAATGCTAATGTGCTCCTAGGACTAAATGGTCGAGTCAAAATTATACTTTATCCCTAGAGTTTTATAGGGGGTCTCAGCATTTCATATATATATTTAATTTTCATATCAACTCCTCCCTAATGTTCACATGAGCCTCCTATTATTTTTTTTCTTTTATTTTCTTCCCTTGTTTTGCCAGAAGTCTTTACATGAAGTTGTTGTTTTAGCTAAACTAAACAGCTTTGCATGTGCAAATTCGCAACGTATACAGCAATTTTTGTTTCATTTCTTCCAAATTACCTCTCCTTTTTTTTTTTTTTTTTTTTTTTTTGGTGTAGTGTCCCTCCAATAATCTATTAAATGGGTTATTTTCATTAAATTAATGGAGTTGGATTTTTTTTCCTCCATCTTAAAGATAATTGATCTAGTATTTTATACATATATCTATGTGAGCATGTGATGTAAAGAGTGTTTGTTTAGAATTTTTGGACCGCTTAGATAAAAAGAAATAGAAACAAAAGTTCAAATAGTTTACGGACCAGTTAGATCGGAACCCGTTTGGCCTTCTGACAATAGCTTATTTTGAGCCTTTAACTGTCATAATCCAATGAGAAACGGTCCAACGAAGCAAACTCATAGCCAAAGCAATGACTGACAGGTTTTATGTTAAATTTCAACATTTAGACCTCCGTTTTGACAGTTTTATGTTTTTTATCTATTTTTGGCAGTTTTTATTTTCTTATTTTATTTAGGTAGGAAAATCTGTTGGTGTGATTTTTTTTTTAAGACAGTTATTATGTAATATTTTTATTTCTATTATGATGTAGATTTGGTGATTTATTTCCTTTTCAAAATAAATTACCAAATCAGCCTCTTGTGATTTTTTTAAGTTTATTCTCTATAAATAGCTTGTAAAACTCTAGGATTTGACAATTTTTTTATTAATAAAATATTCAGTTCGCTGTTTCTGAATTTCACACTCTTATTTAAACACTTATACACTCCGTTAGCATGAAATATAATTATATATGTGCAATTACAGTTTGATATATTAGAGTTTAATACTGTACAATTTGGCCCCCAAATTCAAAATTTTAGTTCCGTCTCTGATCATGTAATATCTAAATTTATTAGATTTGATTAATTTATATTTAAATTGAAAGTGATCCACATAAAAAAAAAAAAAAACTCTCATAATAGTTATTTTCTCCATTTACAATCTCAAACTCGATAATTTATTTTTGTTTTTATTTTTTCTTAAGATTTACATTGTCTTTTTACATTTCATTTTATAATTAATAAAAATTTTAAAGAAATCAACTTATTAAATTTTACTGCTAATTTCATATTTCATACATCCTCAATAAAATAATTAGGCACTCAATTATTAAATTATTATATAATAATTAAGAAAAAAAAAGTATTGACCATGCATATATAATAGAAATATTTATATATTTGAACAATATAATTGATTAATAAGTATATACTTTGATTATTGTATTTAGAACGTTAAAGCATGTATTATTTGACTTGTGGCTTTTAGCTTCCCTAATCACCATTATATATTTATAGACAATTATAGGTTGAGACATCAAGATAGGAACTCATCTTTAAATTAAATCTTACCATATTTTTTTAGTCAATTCAAATACATAAGGTAATTTCTAAAAAATAAAATAAAATAAAATAAAAGATAAATTCAATCTGAAAATAGATGTTGAGTCTTACTAATATTAAATATTTTAAAATATTAAAATAAATCGATTATAATGATTCATAGTTGCGAAATACATCAATTTAATTACCATATGATATAAGAATATAAAACTTTTCATTATTTCCTCAAAAAAGGGAGAAAAAAAAAAAAGAATATAACTTTTCAACATCTTATAAAATTAAGTTCATGATTTCATTATTATGTCTCTACGGTTGGTGATGGTAAATTCATAAAGGTCAAGTTAATTGGTTGTCACTATCATTAACAAGCCAACAAAATTAATTTATTTTAATTATTATTATTATTATTGGATCAATCATGGCAACATTATGTATTGGATTTAATTTCACAAAGCTTTTTATATACGTTCAATGATAATGTTGATGACGTTATGATGAGGATAAAGAAATTAATGAATTGAAGTGCTTGATTGTGTCTTGGACTAAACAACCACACAAAATCTGAAATTTTCTTTGTGTTGATTATTAATTTAGTAGGTGTAGTTTAAACAATTTTTTCTAACCCTAATTAATTAATTAATTGAAATTGTGGATTTTTTTTTTTAAACCGCTCAATATTTAATAATCACATTAAATGTAATTAATTTGAATTTAAATCGAATAAAACTCTCACAATACTTATTTTTTTATTTACAAAATTTAAACTTAAAACTTTAATTAAGATAAACGAGTTGCTTATACTTAAAATAATAGGTGTTAGTATCTTTTTCCTTTTAAATGTTACTAAATAGTATTCAAACTTCAAAGGTTAAAATTTCACAACCCTTGACTTCCTTCAACAGCCAATTACAAAAATGAGTTGCCATACTTGAAAGAAAAAAAAAAAAAGCATGGTAAAATCAAAAGTTATGGCATTACTGGCATCCATGGTTTGCTTAGTAAGAAACAAGCTCAGAAAGTTTAGTTTATAATATATTCCTAAAATAGTAAATGAATCACTCATTGAAAAATACAACTTTCAATCCAGTATTATTTTTCAAACAAGCTATTTCATTGAAAATGATGGGTGTGTTTGAACTTTGAATTAGACTTGTTTATTGACTGGGTAAAGTTATTTTTTAATTTTAGGTAAATTTCGTCCTTAATTAAATTTAATTTAAAATAATAAAATATATTATTAATAACTATAAGATAAGATTTTATATAATACCAAATTTCAAATTATTTCCCATTTAAAAATAATCATATCATTTAGGTTAATAAATTAAAAAATTAAATATGATATGCGATAAATTGAAAATAATTATGAATGAAATATGATAATAGATAATTATTATTGATAATTCGGTATTTTTTTATAATGAAAATTTTATCTTAATTTAATATTCTCTAACCATAATGAAAGTGCAGTTTGAAGTAGGTAAGATCCAAAGGAACTCGGAGAAATTAAACTTTTTGTTTTTTCTTTCCAATGCAATTTTCACAAGCAAAAGGTTTGTAGAAATTTTCCATGTATATTGATTGTGATAAAGTGATGTAAATATTGGATGAGTGAAGTCAGAAATTAAATTATGCACATAAAGGAGGTGGACCCAACAACATTAATTGGGCATGTTGATAAGTGATAACCATGAACATCCCTAAATTAAGAGTCCACCATGAACGACTCCATGAGATGTCAGTCATTGACTTGCTAATTTTCTATTCTGCAACTTGTTTAGAGTTGAAAATTTTCCAGTGTGATAAATAAAATGGGAAACTCATTGCTATGGCACTTTTATAGTTGCTATTCTGCCTTCCAACAACAACCAATAAATTAAGATCATTTAAATACATTTAAATTATTTAAATATTTTTAAAATTTGATATAATTAATATTTTAGCCTATTATTTTAAAATTAATTTTTTTTTATCCTTGAAATTTATTAATATTCGGTCTTTTTTATAAGAATTATTCAATATTTTAATTTTTATTTGTAAAATTATAAAATTTTTATTATTGACATTTTAATTTATGTAATACTTTCATTTCTATGATCTTAAAATTTAATATATTTTAATACTTTAATTATTATAAGATAGAGTGCTTAAATTCTTTAAAATCTAACACTTTTCATTGAAGTTAGTTTATAGATTAAAAATACTAATTTTGATATAATAAGAACTAAAATTCTAATTATGTCAAATTTCAATAATTATAGTAATTTAACCCTTAAACTCATATGCAATCTAGGCATTAAAAAAAAGGATTGTAATTTTATTATTTTTCACAAAAAAAGATTTCATGCTCAAGGCAAATTTCTTACAACAATCTTGCATAATTTTCAATCATTTTTGCCTACAGTACATTGCTTCCAATGTTGTCCAAATGGTTCATTCAATTCCAACTATTTTAAATTATTATTTGTTTGTTTCCATTAAGATAAATGTTAGAGTTAGTATTATTAATTTAATAATTATTAATATTTCTTTTTTAGGGGATCCTTTCTAATCTTTTGAGTCTAATTTAGGACAAAATATTCAATTATCTCTCTCTTTTTAGAATAATTTAAAACCAATTCCCTAATAGCAACATAATTCTATTTGTGAGGCAAATAATTGTTTTACATAAGGGAAAAGAAAAATATTTCATTCATTATTTTCCTTATAAGTAGAATTATATTGCTATTGTACTATAAATCTCAAAATCAACCCTTTAATATCAAATGAGATACTATTTCTTCTCAATTTTTTTGGACCAACTTAATTTTCTTATTATGTAATATTATTTTCTTAAATAGTCAATATGCACTTTTGATATTTTAGCTTTATATTAAATGGTCCAAAAATGTAAAAAGCAGAAATTTAAATTAAATTTTTATCAATTCAATGTAATAATAATATAGGACATAAAAAAAATATTAATATTTTTTTATTTGATAAAAAATAAATAAAAAATTATATTAATTAAATATCTTATCGCTAGTACTTTTTGTAATTTTTCTTAAACTTGAATTCAAACCCTCGTATCTAACCACAAGATATAAACAAATACTAAACGACACAATTCCAACTAACAAAATTCAGTGTTTTGTGACGTATTTTATTAAGAAACGACACTATTTATAGAAAGGAAAATGTCAAAAGTGGGAATTATTTCTAATATTTAATCATTTTTCCAAATATTTATTTTTGAGAATGAATTATTTTTCCAAATATTATAACTACTTCTTATACGCATTTTGTTTTTGGAAATTATAATTAAATAATATTAATGTTTTGTCATTTTTCTCACTAAAAAATTTTATAATATTACAAATCAAATATTTAAATATTATATTAAATTTATTTTTTTATTTGATTAAAGACAAATCATTCGTGTAAAGACAATAAATTTATAAAAGAAAAAATCTAATTAAAAAATTTATAAAAAAAAAAATTAATGATGTTTAAATGATATGATTCATGTGTTGCTCAATAAGATGAAAGGCTGTGTTGATTAATAAGATGAAAGGCAAGTTTGTTCACTTTTTAATTAATCTTAAAAGATATTTAAATGAAATTTCTAGTGATAATTGTTCTTACACACATAGTTCTTAAAATCGAATCGGATCAATTGGTCGAATCAGAAAAATTAAAAATTAAATTATGTATCAGTTTGATCAGTTTTAAAAATCAGTCCCTCAAAAATCGGTTAACCGGTTAACTGGCCGAATCATACTGATTTTTTTTATTCAATTGGGTCATAATTTGTTTTAAAATTTTTAAATTTTTTTAATTTTTGATAATAAATAATAAATATCAAATTATATTTATTTTTATTTTATATATAATAAATATCAAATTATATATACATATATATGTATATCAATTTTTTTCAATTTAATTAATCTGATTCGATCGAATTTTTAATTTTATGACTTTCTGTTTTCATTGATTCGGTTTTGAAAATATTGCTTACGCATTTAATTTAAGTTTTTTTTTTTTTAAATTTCATTACGTGTTTTAATTTTCTTTTGAAACATCTTATAAATGCCGACAATAATTAATTAAATATATATATCAAAACAAAAAGGAGGATATATATATTTTATATCGTAGAGAATGAGTAAGACAGGTCAGTTTATGGTGAAAAATTAGCTTAATCACGTTTATAGCCACTTGTTATTAAACCTTATCAAAACATAAAATAAAGTAAAAGTCAATAAAATCATAAAATAATTGATTCATTACTCTAACAACTCCATATATATATATATATATATATATATATATATATTAAAAAGAAAAATTACATCACTGATAACTAAATTTTTTAAAATATATTATATTAATGTCTGAATATTTTTTTTATTTGACTGAGTTTTCTAAATTTTAAAAATAATATCATATAAGTATTTTTATCTCTTTTTCAGTCATTAGAGTATTCATTTACAACTTTAAAATTTCTAAAGTTAAAAAATAACACAAAAAATTTAAAAATTTTTTAAATTTTAAAATAAAATTTTAAATGAAGTTGAATAATTATAAATTAAGAGACATGAGAGTTGCAAATCAATACTCCGATTATCATAAAAAGTTAAAAAATATTTATATGAGATTAATTTTAAAAATTAAGAAATTTGCGAAACAAAAAGAAAATTCTCAAACACTAAAATAATAAATTTTAAAAATTTAAATACCAATAATATAATTTTTTAATTTAAAATAACAATAATAATAATTTATTTTTATATTAATTTAATTATATTTATCTAAAATAATTATTTTATAAATATATTTTATTCGAAATAATTGTTATTATTTATCTTGCTTAAAGTATATTAATATTATCTGAAATTCTAAGTGTTTAGAGCACTTGTTTGAAAAAATGACAATAATATTATTAAAATAATATTAATAAATTTAAATGCAAGATTCAAACAAATCCCTTCTCTTGTTTGATTTTCATCTTTCTAACAGAAATAAAAGAAAAAGATAAACAAATCTTCATAAATTTGACTGAGTTGCCTTGTTATGACCCTTTCTTTCATTCTTAACCAAAACATCACTTTCTTTTTATCTTCTCTTTCTTTCTATATATGAATATAAAATGAAAGGTCATATGTACACAGCTAAACAAGAAACAGAGAGAAAAACAGAGAGAGAATAAAAAGAAGACTAGCAATGGCTGGTTTGCAAAGATCTGCTTTATCTTTTAGAAGGCAAGGTTCTTCAGGACTTGTTTGGGATGATAAATTTTTATCAGAGGAGCTAAACCAAGTAGCAAATAATCAAAAACAAGATCAAGAACAAGAACAAGTAACAGAGCTACAAGAAAAGTTAGATATCAAGCAAGAAAAGGATGTTAAGCCAATTTCATCATCAACAAGACCAATTAGTACCATTGAAAGAAGCCGATCTAACGGTGGACAACGAGGTTACCGTACAGGTAAGGTGTCTCCGGCTATAGAACCTCCTTCTCCAAGAGTCTCTCTTTGTGGGTTTTGCAGTGCTTTTGGAAAAGGAAAACCAACAAAGAATAATCATCGGAAAAAAGCTGGTAAGATCAGATCACGATAGTTTTCTTTTTCTATGTTTTCTGGTGATCGGAAGTTGAATATTCCGGTGAATTTGGGTTGGTAATATTTATTTATGCTGTTAGGATATGTAGAATTATAACTTCTTTACATTAATTATGTTCCCCTTAGTAGAGTGAGATGTATGAGCTTTTCTTGAAACAAATCCTTCTTCATTTCTTGTGTTGTTAATTTAGTTATAGTCATGTTCTTGTTATCTTTTCTTTTCTTTTTTGTTAGATTTTAGAGATGGTATTGTGTCTTGGGTGGATCCAATTATGTGTATATGGTTCTTGAGAAAAATTTACTTTTTTTTTTTCTTGTACAAAAGAAAATCTTGATTCCTTTTCTCCTCCTTGAATCTTGAATTCTTGATTACATATGCAAATAGGACTTTGATTGGTATGTGATTATTGGATTTTGATATGGTTAATTATTTTATATTGGAATCTTTTGATAGGGTATATAATATATATTAAAAGATTTCACTTTCTTGATTAATATTAGGATCTCTTCTTCTCTTTTTCTCAATTTGTGAAAAAGAGCAGAATCTAAGTGAATATTCTCCAGTTCTGTTTCCTTAGCCATGGAGATTCTGGTCTTAGCCATGGAGATTCTGGTCTTTCTTGGGATCACCAAAGAGAGGTGGACCCTGTTAATCAAAGTAGTTGCAGTTTGTTAACTATTAATAATCCCCTTTTTCTTTTTGACAAATTAGGGATTTAGATATAATACCTATACCTACTCTTTGATTAGCATTACAGAATTGAACCATAACCCCATTAGGTGGAGGGTTGGCAGGCTGGTCAAGGCAAATTAAAGAGTTGTGTTGGGTCAATTGTCATGAAATTCAACATGATCCTAAAACATCTCTCCAATATTCTCTTCGAATGATGTCTTGTCCTAGCTATTGTTTGGTCAATTACTTTGCATGAGCAAGATGAATTCTATCTTTGGAAAACAAAAAAAAATTCTCTTCTAATATTTAATGTTTGTTTAGGGTCAATTACATCATTTAATTGTGGGGTTGGAGAGGTAATTTTGGTATTATAGTAAGATTATTTTCATCAAGGATATCTCAACCATAAAAGTCTTCAAATTTCTTTTAGAGTTGATTTGAATGGATGATGATTTGATTTTATTAATTTAAATTTAAATTTTAAGCAGAAAATTATAAAAATTAGATATATTGCTAAAAATTTCAAATATAATATCCATTGTTGAATTTAAGTTTTAAATATTAGAAAATAAGTTTAATATGTTGGGAAAAATAAAATTCTCATCAATTGTATAGAAGACAATCTATGCATATTTTCAATTAACTTTTACCTTGCTAATTGAATTTATAGACATAAATGTACTCTCCTATTCTATCATTAATTTTTAAGTTATTTTTTCAGATATTATTAATTATTTGAAATAATTAAATATTTAAAATTTAATACCATATCTTATTTCTATGATTTTATGTTCAAGATTCAAATTTAAATTCATTTACTTATTTAAATAATCATCTCTTCAAATAGACTTTATTATATTGATTGCAAAGTAATAAGAATGAAGCTGTTGAACCTACCCAGATTGTGACGATTGTAACTGCAGAAATAAAAGCATATTTTGTTATCAATAGAATGATAGTGTTGCAAAACATGTGCTAGTGGTGGTAGAATATTACAGTCGGCAATCATTGGCCCACACTTCTTGCTCTCAATCGCCACGCACCACTCCCCTCCGCATGTAATTTCTGAACTTTGCCAATCTTCATTTTCCTTCTCTGCAGTTGGAAAATTCCGTTTATGTCTAATTATAACTCGTAATTTTGAAGTATATAAAAAATATTTTCATCACATATAAATGATTATATTTTAAATTCAAATATTCAAATTCTAACAATTTTATTCGAATTTAAAACTTATCAGTTATAGAGATTATTTCAAAATTATTATTCAAAGTTTGGCAAATCACATGTAGCTCTAGAAACTAAATGGTTGGGTATACTTGTGCTGAGGTGGTGTTATTTTGTGCACGTAATGACATGCAAAGCTGACAATTAAATGATAATTATAAAAATTATTAAATAGGACGATAATATTTTTTTTATTTATATTTAAATGAATTTTATATATAATTAAAATAAAAATATGAATATAATTCATTTGTATAAAAAATATATTTATTTTTTATTTAATAATTTATTAAATAATTAAAGCATTTATTTAATAAGTGCATTTGTCACTTAGTTTTTGTTAGTTTATATCATATATTTTTTAAAAATTAGTTTATATCATATTCTATCTTATTATTTTCTTTTTTCATATATTATTACAAGCTGATGCAATAGGGATTGCCAAATATATGTGTGTTTTTTGTTTCTGACACAGCCACTGCTGCTAACTTGACCCTGAACCAGTTTAATTAAAAATTCCAAGTAGATTCAATATCTTAAAATTATTATCATAATTTATTGAAATTTAATGGAACTAAGAAAACTGCTTTGAATGAATAAGTTGTTATACAACAACTTGCTTGTTATTAACATCCTGTTTTGAAATAAATGTTAAATAATAATTTTATTTTATTTTATTAATTTAATTCTAATAGAATTTATGTGCTTTTTGAAATTAATTAAAAAAAATATATGAATATACATTTTATATTTTATCCTCATTTATGAAAAAATTTATTTCATTAACTAGTAAATAAGTGTTATCAAAACAATTGAATTTTTACAAAAAAAATGATAATTTTGATTTAATTTTTATAAAAAAGATTTATTTTCTAAATTAAAATAAATTAATTTCTAATAATTATAAGATTTTCAAACATGATAATTAAAACACAACATAAAAAAGCTTGTGCATTATCATTAAAAGTAACTTAACTTGATGATAATTTATGTCAATTATGAAGGTTTGATGTAATTATATTCTCAAATTAGTAAGAGAATACAAACAAAATAATAATAAAAAATTTATAGACCTAAAATTTGGTAATTAGCCAAATGAAGACATAAACAAGATTAATTGCCTTGCCTAATCACATATTATTGTTAAAATTTTTCCCATTTTTTATTTTATTTTTTCAAAAAAAAAAAAAAAATCCATACTATATGTGAACTAAAGACTTCTGGGAAATCAAGATCATCTTTTTAGTGCACATTGGTGAGCATGCCATGCACTATCAAAGTGTCATATTACATGTTCATAAATAAATGAATGAGGTCCAACTTTATGTTGTCTCCAACAAGTTATCAATTGACCACATCAATTATTCATCAAGATTGGGATGTTATTGCAATCTTTTAATTTGGACCACATTCTTGGATAAGATCATGTCACTTTCCATTACCAACTTTAATTATCTCAATTATTTTAAGTCTAATTTTGTATTAATTAATTTAATTAAGCTGAATTTCTAGTTTCTATTATAGATTAGAATTATATTTGACTACAATTAACTATCATTTGCTATAAATTGAATAATCCCTTTTGAAATTGAAAGATACAATATGGTAATCAGCTGCAAATATATATATATATATATTTGTATTAAAAATTTGAAAATACTCTTTAGTAAGTTTATCAAGTGTTTGTTTGATATAAATAAATTTATAAAATTTTATAAAACTCATTTATAAATATGTTGTTACTATATTTGTTATACATAAAAATTTATATAGAATCTTAAAATTTGTATTTAATAGAACTTAATTTTGTTTAACTAATAAAATTAAAAATTAGCGAAATTAAAAATTTACCATAAATTATCATTTATTGTATAGTATAATGAATATTTAAAATTTATTTATATATAAATTATTTTATAAAATTTGATGAATTCCACTTTTATTTGCTTTAACTTTTAAATTTGATAAAAATTATACTCCTAATCTCAAAACTAAATTCAAAAGTTTTAATGATAAAAATAAAATCTAAATCTTAAAAATTACAAATATATTTTTTTACAAAAATTTAAGTTTATATAATCTAATCAAATTATATATAACCTCATTTAATATGTTGTATTTAATCTATATGAAATTTTATATTTTAACACTCTCATCAAATAACAATCGTATCAAAATAATTTTTTAAGTCTAATAGATATTTACAAATTTATGATAAAAATTAAATTGATAATTGAAAAGTTTAATACAGATAAAGAGATAATTAAAAAAAATCCACCATGAAGCAAAAATGAAATCAAACTAAATCTGAAATATAAATTAAAATTTCAATTTAAATTATGATTTAATAAGAATATATATTATTTTTTCACTTAATATCATTTTACAAATATTAAAACTTATATAGTATTAAGAGTATTAACTTTAAAAAGCTATTGAGATTAGAAAACTCAATTATATATAAATTTATTTAATATTTTATATTTAGTGTGTATATAATTTTATATTTTAACACACCCAGATATTTTAAAATATATAATTTTATTTAATTTTAAAAATAATTATAATTGTTTCTTTTTACTCAAAATTAAAATGAAAAATAATTTATTATACTTATAATTTTTTTCCAACCACTTATTATATAATTTTGATGAAATGCATATAATTATAACTAATTTTGAAATTGAAAATTAAGATTGAATAGTTTATTTTAAAAGATTTAAATACAATTCTAATTTTTCAAAAGGTTTGTGTGTATTTTTTTTTATATGGCCCATTAAGAAATATGCATATATGCCTAAGCCTAACTGGAAGTGGGCTCACAAAACAGAAAAAGCTCAAAGTCCATTGTACAAATAAAAAGGACATAGTAAAAAATAAAATAAAATAAAATAAAAGAGGAAAAACTCAGTTAGTTATTTTATCTCCCTACAATTAGCATAATTTGATAATTACAGTTCAAAACTTGCTACTTTGATGGTAAGCTTCAAGCTTCCCACGTCATTTGTTTTTTACTAGCTGTTCCTTTATAAATTGACAGCCAATGGAGGCCCCTACTGGAACTTTCCTTTTCTTTCATTGTCATGCTTGTCAATCCAAAAGAATCAGTAGAAAAAACACTTCAAAAAGAAGCCAAGGTACCTTCCTAACAGTCTCTCTCATAAATCAAAACAATCTTAAAACTGTACAAAATCTAATAATGTAACAAACTTTCTATGTTCTTGTCTTGTTGAAAAGAACATGAACAACCTGGGAATTGGTTGTTGGTCACCATGTTTGATTGGTTTGATTTACATTTATGTATATATTTCTGCAAGTTTTGTATGTATAGAAGGATTTAACTCTCTCTTGAAGCTCCCACAATCTGGGTTTTCGGCAAGTACTCGACCCAGATCCAAAAGGGTCTTTTTTGTTAGTGATTTTGGTGCTAAAGGAGATGGTGTTAGAAATGATACTCAGGTGATATTTTTAAGCTTATTATGTCTTAAATATACGGTAATCTTAATTGCTTATTTGTTTTGCATGTAAATATTTATTTAAGCTGAGAAATAATAGTTTAATTTCTTATTTAATGATGTTTTGATAATGGGTCTTGAATCTTGCCTGTAGATATTGAACAACTAGGTAATTAGCAAATAGTCCATATTTATTTTCTTTTTCATGCAAAATCTTGCTGTTATTTGAGATTATTTCAAGAATGCTTTTAAATGTTCATGTGTTGTGTGTTTATTTTTATTTTCTGAGTTTTCAGGCTTTCATGGATGCTTGGAAGATGGCTTGTTCTTTCCCAGCAAGAACCAGAATTATAATTCCAGCTGGATTTACTTATCTGGTCCATCCTGTTGATTTTGCTGGGCCTTGTAAATCAAGCATCACCCTTAATGTGAGAACGAACATTCAAATTACTCAATTTTGCAACCAATTTAGCTAAATATTTGCATTATTTTGTTTTTCTATTTGCATATGACTCTGATTTTAGTCATTTTCTCTGGAAATGTAATTTTAATAGATCTCTGGTACCATTGTTGCTCCCAAAGATCCTGCTTATTGGAAAAGTCTAAATCCTCGTAAATGGCTGTACTTCCATGGGATAAATCACCTTACAATTGATGGGAGAGGAACAATCAATGGTATGGGACGGAAATGGTGGGCTCGGTCTTGCAAGATCAAACCAACAAATGTATAGTTAACCATTCATTCTTGGACTCAATGTTTAGATGTGTTTTCAGTTATGCAATTTTCTGATTTGTCTTCAGTTTTTGTTTGTGGCAGCCATGTCGACATGCTCCTACGGTTAGTGCTGGAGCAGTGTATTTAGTTCCATTAATTTGTTTTTTTATGTTATATTTTCCTTTCCAACTGTGGCCTCTAGATTATTGCTCTTCTCTCATAGTTTGTAGACTTAATCTGGTATAACAATTACACTACAGGCCTTGACTTTCCACAAGTGCAAGAATTTGAAAATTAGGAACCTTAGGGTGGTCAATGGTCAACAAATGCACGTATCATTCACTAATTGTATCCGGGTCATGGCATTCAATCTTACGGTGATATCACCTGCTTTTAGCCCCAATACTGATGGAATCCACATCAGTGCATCCCGTGGTGTGGAGGTCAGAGATAGCATAGTCGGGACAGGTTGGTTGTTTCAGAAACTGCTATTATCTTCAAGTCTTATTATGCAGATTGTTTTACTTATGTGTCCATGTATTAAAAGATGAATCATCATAGCTGATATTTCGGGCAATTTATGCATTATTAATGTTAATTGTGATCGAAACAACAGTATCCTGGTTTGGTCTCTTTCAAATTTTTTGCTCGTGATGTTTAATGAATCTCAATAACCTATTTATACTCCTTTTAATTACTTACTAGTATTTATATTTACACTCAAGGAAGTGGATCAGAACCTTATTTAGCTTATGAAAAGTACAAGTTCACAGCGAGATGTCTGAGAAAGCAGAAAGAAAGCATCAGTTTACCATTTCTGTCAAGAATGGACCATTAGCTGCACCTGAAGGTAGAACCTCAGTTTCCTGAAACCTCTAGTTCAGTGGCTGAGGAGATGGAGGAAAAGGCAAAATCATCTTTTATTCCAACTCTATATGATTCAAATGATTTTTTGCAACCTCGTGGGATGATGCTCTGATATCTTTTAGATCTTCAACATTCAATAACATGCAAGATGCAAGGCTCATATACTTACATTCTTGAGCTACATTTTATGCTTCTTAATTTTGACCTTATGCTCAAATTCTGTATCCAGGGGATGACTGCATCTCTATAGTCAGCAACTCCTCACGGATCAGAATCAGGAACATTGCTTGTGGACCTGGCCATGGAATAAGGTAACACAATTTCAACACTGTCTAGTATTTATGCATATCTTTGACTAATTCTAATGTTTATCCGTTAGCATTGGAAGCTTGGGAAAATATAACTCATCACCAAAGGTGTATGATATAATGGTAGATGGGGCATTTCTGTCCAACACTGATAATGGAGTCCGGATCAAAACATGGCAGGTAATTTTCCCAAAAGCGTTCTCTCTCAAAAATGTATGCTTGGTTTTTGTTCAACAGTGCATCTGAAAATTGATGAGATGGTATTTCGAACAATGTAATTCATAATTAATGGAATCATGGCATTTATTGTACTTGATCAGGGAGGTAGAGGTGAGGCCACTAAGATTACATTCCAGAATGTATTCATGGAAAATGTATCAAATCCAATTATAATAGATCAATATTATTGTGATTCACGACAACATTGTGCAAACCAGGTATGAGATTCTTACCTTTTGAG
This sequence comes from Aleurites moluccanus, assembly GCA_948193065.1. Lineage (NCBI taxonomy): Eukaryota > Viridiplantae > Streptophyta > Magnoliopsida > Malpighiales > Euphorbiaceae > Aleurites > Aleurites moluccanus. The sequence continues at coordinate 1,462 of CANXYC011062985.1, read as the reverse complement.
ATTTACAGTGAAGAAGACAACCGTTGAAGCATTTGTTTGGATTCTATGTAATTTTATTGGCTCAATTTCGCATCATTGTAATTCTCAAAACATTTTACATAAACAAATTTGCATGTTTCCAAGACATTTTATAAATCATACAGGAGTAGTAAAGAATAAATCTAGGACAATAGTCACAAAACACCTAATATCAAGAGGCTCAAGGAAGTAACACATTACTCTGGGACAACTACTTGTCGGTACTCATTAGTCCAAATGCACACAGGTATAGAACTCTTAATTAAAATAAAACATTAACTTATTATTCCATGGAATGCAGACTTCAGCTGTTAAAGTGGCGAATATATCCTTTATGCACATCAAAGGAACTTCAGCTACAGAGAATGCTATAAAATTTGCTTGCAGTGATAACTTGCCATGCGAAGGGTTATATTTAGAAGATATTCAATTAGTGTCGCACACTGAGGATATCTCGAAATCATTTTGTTGGCAAGCATATGGCTCAAGTCTCGACCCAGTCTTTCCCCCTCCTTGCTTCTCATGCAAAGTCCCATCCGAATCCCTCCAATTATTATGAAGATAGGCTACTCCATCTGAATTCAACACGTCAAAACTCCTAACAATAAGAGAATATGGTCCAGGAATTTATGTTGGATCCAATTCTTTTCAACAAGATGACCAAGGCATTCCGCTTTACGATTAGCCAAAGATCATGCCCTGTTGAAGATTAACTTGTTGACTTTAGATGCCTTTAAATGAATCAATTTCACTTGTATCAGCTGTCTTTTTCTTCTTGTTTTTATCTTGATGGCTACAGAATCTGTGTTATGCATCATATAAATTAGTATTTAATATTGTGAGAGCAGACCAGACATTACTAGGATCAACTAGAGTGAGCAACCAAATAAAACTAAATATACTTTCTGCACATCTTTAAACTGCTAGCTATCTAACAGATTTTTCTCAGTTCTTTCTAACACCAAATAGCCAGGAAGTCCAGAACATCCAACTCAAACGTGAAACGACTTATTATCTTGGAAACAGGAAAAAAATGATGCTTTAATAGCAAAAACAATTCAATTCTAACAAGAGAGACTTTTCATGCTGTAAATTTGAGCAATCATATTTTTGCCCTTCTTCCAATAAGAAAAAGAAAGAAAGAATGACAAACAACACGGGAACTAAGACTTCCGAGTCAATTGCAAAAAGAAGCATCACTAGTGTCTGCCAAGCCCCACGAAATGGATTTTAAGCCCTCATCTTCGCATTCTTCTTTCTCTGCAGCTTTGGCATGAATTAATGGGCACCAAGCTTGGGGCACCCCTCAGCAAGAGGCAAGTCCAAATTTTCTACAGTTCTAAATGTTCTTGGAACCATCTTATCAACATAAAGAGTTCCATCCAAATGGTCACACTCGTGCTGTAAAATTCGAGCCTGCCAGCCAGAAGCATCCACTTTGATG
>CANXYC011062204.1:0-10375 GCA_948193065.1 Aleurites moluccanus | reverse complement strand
GAAACCTGGTCATTAATCCTAAATAATCGAATCTAATTAAGGAGAACGTCAAGATTGGATGATTGCCTATTGATGAAATCTTAACCCTAGTTTTTACAAATCATATTTTCTCTTTCAAGTTCATTATCTTACTTTTATTTTTAATTTGTTTGCTAAAAATTCACCCAACCTTATTATTTTCTAAATAATAGCAATAATTATGAGTGATTCGTTGATATCCCCTTCCTCGTGGGAACGATACTTACTCATCATTATTACTTGCCACGCGACCTGTATACTTGCAGTATCGCAAAGTCGAAACATATAGATGTGAAAAAATTAGAAAGGTAGAGAGAAATTAAAATAATTAATAAATTAGAAAAGTTAGATAATTTTTTTTAATAATAATATATTTTATAATTATAACGTTTACTGTGTGATGAAAAAAATATCAAATATCTCATAAATCTTAAAATGTCCCTCTTATCACAACTTTCCCATTTCAAAAAGAAAATTTAAATTTTTATTTATGAAACTTAATAGAATAACACCAATATGTTTTTTATAATATGTAATGAGGAACATCAGTAACATTATTTAAGCATTAGCTTTTCTGGGTTTAATTTAGAGCTATATGCTCTCAACTCTCCAGATAGGGGTTCTCTCTCAGCAACATTAATATGTTTCACTAGTCTTAGGAACCATGGTTCCATGACAATATTACTAACTTCAAAATTAACCTCATACTTATTATTGAAAGTATAATTTCATGTAGAAGATAATACGTAACTAAGTTATATAAAACGTAGCTAGTCAAATACATAGAACATCACAAAAATGCCAAGATGACTTATAATGCTTATTGGCAATAACTTCAATCCATCCGCAGCAAACTATATCTCTTTTTTCCTTGTGAACTCTATGATCACTTTGTAACAAGTACTCTTGCAAAGAATCATCCAACTAAAAGGGCCTTTGTTGAGTTATATTTGATCAAATGTAGATCTAATTCCCTGCAAAGTAAGGTAAACTAATGAGAATTATATAAGAGTTTGGCTTTTTCAACATTTAAATATTATTTTGACGTCATATTAAAAAGTTTTCAAGTCCTAGTTTTAAAGAACTCACAAAGAGGTTTTGAACAGCATGGAGGTTAACCTTATCTTTGTTGAGCAAATTTGGGTTTCTCTGTACACAAATTTTAACAATTTTAATGACCATGATTGTCAATGAAAAAATGAAATTAAATACTATAAAGCAATTACTTAATTATAAAAGACTTGTCTCCACCGTATATTATATTTTTCATGCCATAAGGCCTCTAAAATTAAGCTAAATGACCCTGGAAAAAAAAATAATTGAAAGATGGTAAAGTTTCTCTAATTACATTAATCAAATTAAAATAATAAAAGCAAAAAATATAATAATATTAAGATTGAAAATAATTAAATTGACAAGTTTACTGTTTCAGGTGTCTCTTTAATTTGGTCTTCAGCAGTATCTTGTGGACACGTAGTTATAACTTCAGTAGGCTAGCTACTTGAACAGAGCTCACCTTTTTTGATTTTAGACTTCAATCCTTGCATGCAAGACATCATAAGGTTATATTTTTCTTCTGAAACTGTGGCAATAATTGCTATCTCCTGAAATTCTTTGCACATTTTTTCACATGGTTGTGTCTCTATGTTGCAATGTTCATAACTAGTTTTGACAAACATGTATCACCGTTTTAAATCCTTCCTTCATCTTGTCAAAATATATGTAGTTGGAACCTCTTTTACTTTTCTTAAAGTAAGGACAGATAACGCATGTCAACCCAAAATTCCCTTGAAATTGAATAACCGACCCTGACAATTTACACCATAATCAACTTTATTGAAGTAAACTTTAAAAATAATATATTTTCTCGTCTCCAGTTCTAACATTTTCTGCAACTTAGTATGCATCGTTAGAGCCCTCATTTTTAGTAAAAGATGGATAACAATAGCTTCTTTATGATGTCTTCATGGAACTCTTTAAACTTCAACTCTTCTCATGCTATTTTTTAAGCGACACAAACTTTTTTTTTTTTTTAAAGCAGTGTTTCTCTTTATAGTGTCCATAAAATTCTTCATTAAATTACCAAATGCATTTTATAATTCATCAAAAAATATAAGGTTTATAATATACCTTATTTTCTTTTTGTTCGTTCTCTTGTACCATGACACTAGGATAAAGGCATGTGGTGGCCCAGACTAGAAAAAAAAATCCCATTAACTTATAAATTTTTTTTATTTGGTTCGCTCAAACTTAACATTTTATGTAGAAAAATTTTCTTGGCCCGTCCAAGATTTATTACTGGGTTTCGTCCATGCAAGAAGTATTGATTATTTTTCTCATCCTCTTCATCTTTCAATGGCTTTTCATCGCTTGAAATATTACTACTACCCCCATCCTAATATGCTTGATTTTTTCTTGAGACTTTTCTTTTCTTCTTGTACTTTAAGGTGAATTTGTTGAACATACTAAATATTCTAGGAAATATCATCATTTCTTATTTATCTTCTTCATTTGAGGAGTCTTTTCTTTCCTCAATTGAAACTTTAAAAGCAATAGACTTTTTATTCTTGTAGCTTCTTTCCTTTTCCTCTAGTTTTTTCTTTTTCTTCATCTCATATAGTCAAATTTCAAATTAACTCCTCTAATGTTAATGCGCTCAAGGTTTTGGATTCTTATATAGCACCAAGCTTGGAGTTCCACTTTTTCTATAAACGCCTCAAAAGTTTAGTTATTAGCTCTTTCTTAGTAAAAGTCTTCTCAAGCCCTTTTAGTTTATTTACTATAGTTGTGAATCTCTTATACATTTTGACAATTGTTTCTTCTTTCTTTATTGCAAAGTTCTTAAAATTTATGGTGAGGATGTTTATCTTTAAATCCTTCACTTGGCTTGTACCTTCATGAGTCATTCTCAATATATCTCAAATTTTCTTTGCCATTTCATAAGACGAACCTTAGTTAAAGAAGTTCTATGACTTGTCATTGGCAGTTGCAGTGTCTTTTATGGCAACGTTCGGGTTTTGTTAGACTCAAAGTCTTAGGGAAGAACGTAATGATAAACCAAATCAGAGAAAAAAAATCGTCACTCGGTTTTATAAGTGTTACAGAGACCACATTTGCAAATCATTTTCTTTCAATAGAAAAAGAGTGATAATTATATCCTTAGCAGAGTACCAAGCCGCCTTCTCTAGAGATCTAGGTAAGAAAATCGAGTATAGTTTAGGGAAAGTGTTAAGCACCTAAACTTATCTGACCATTATAACCAGCTTCCACTCTAAGCTAAAGATTCTACTAATACTTACAGTTTACATATGCAACATCACATGAGTTATGTAAACAATTAAATATAAGAGCATTCACACAAGTAAAGCACATTAGCACTAAAAAAAGAAAGAAAAATGAGACTGCTAAACAACCTGATAAGTATAAGTGCACAATCTATCAAAGGTAAATGATTCCATATAAGCATGCATCTAACACACTAAATAATGAAAGGGGAGGAGAAATGATTACAATATCTAAATTAATACAATAACTTAGACTAAAGAAAGGGAAGGAGAAATGATTACAACTTCTAAGTTATACAACAATCTAAACTAAAGAAAGGGAAAGAGAAACAAATTTGAATTGCTCAATCCATTAATATGGCCTTTTAGCCATTAATTCGCTTTTGGATAAATACATGAGAGCCCATTTGTATCATATGGGTCTTATTCAGATCTTGTTCATAATATGATATCCATTCCTCCATGGGTTCCTATGTAGTTAGTCTATACAAATAAGTACAAACACCAGTCCAAGCATTGCAAATAATAAATAAATCTATTCATATACATCATGCCGTTTATTTGAATACTATAAACATCAAGTCCAAATTCATATATACATGCATATTCAAGCACTTTTAATCATATACAGGTTATATGAAGCAAGCCAACCAAGTAAACACATGAAAGACTTAAAGAAAAAAAAAAGGGACAGAGAGCAAAGTCGTGCAACTTTGCTTTAGGGTAGTGTGGCCCATGTGGGGCTGTACGACCTTAGGCTAGGGCCGTGGGGCCTTAGGCCAGGGCCTTGTGGCTCCTTGTGCATGGGGCTATGAAATTTTCGACATTTTTCTGTTAATTTTTAGCCTAATTCATCATGTTAAGTTCATGCATATGTAATTATTCAAAATATTATTAAAGGAATAGCTAATTTACATGGTTTAATCATATAACTTATATTCATAAGCAACTAAAGCATGCCTATATATTTACATAATTTAAACATGTATGTTTTAGCATCAAAACAAGTTATTTATCATAATAAACTAATCATGGTAGTATCTCATCGTCATAAATATGCTCATATAAAAGCAATTAAAAAAAGATTTAAGCATGCCAATAACATTGTGAAACTTAATGAAGCAAATCAAGGTGTTTTAACACTAAACTAGCCAATGCAACCTAACTAATCATTCAAACAGTAGCATATATATACTCTAATGATCATACACGCCTAATTAAATATGCAAATTATCAATTAATAGTAAAAAATATAAGTTTACATGCTTTAGGTATTAAAACAATCAAAATACTTAGGAATCTATTGGGACAGTAACATATTGAGGTACATAGCATAAGAATCATCACACAACATTTATTCAAGATCTAAATTAATATATATAAAGTCTACTAAGCATAGACTACTCATAGGGTGAAAACAAGTAAATACAAATACATAAAAGACATGAAAATACAAAAAAAGAACAAGTATTATAAGAGCAAAGCCTCACCATTTAGCCTTATGCAAGGGTTGGGTAACCTTGTGTCTGGGAGGTACGATTTTGGGGCTTTTTAGCCTTTTTTGCTTGGGATAAGTTGATTTCAAGGTTCCAAATACTTTGTATAAAAAAACAACTTTCAATATGTATTTTAAATTCATCAAATAATCAAATTCAAAGTATATGAATGTTTCATGCCATAATGAATTATGTTATAAAGAATCAACTTAATTGTTCAACTTCTATCACATATACAACATATTCTAATGTACAACATATAAATAGTTGTTATCAGTCATATTCATAATTTAATTCCAAAAGAATAAAAAAAACTTATACAATAAATAATCAAACAATGATTATATAGATTTCATGACATAAATCATATGATCTTAAGGATAATTACATTTTCACTTAAAGAAATTTAATTTAACAAATATGCAAACTTTTGAATACAAAAAGCTAGGCGATTCGCCATTAAGTATTTTTATTCTTGATTTTGAGTAGGATTCAAGTTTAATTAAATAAATATAAAATTGGATACTTATTATTCCAAAGTGATAGAATCAAATATAAATTCAATAAAATAATATGCTCCTTCCAAAAAGAATACAACTAAGAAACAATTCTTGGTGTATTCTTAATAAGAAGACTTCAAGGAAGAAAAAGATTTTTTATTTAAAATATTATTTCTTTTTGAATTTTTGGTCTTCCAATAAAATTTGTAAGTAAAAAGTTGCAAAATTTTGTAAAAGTCTCTAGGTCTCAAAGCTTGGGGTTTAAAAGAAAGCCTTCGAAAAAAGTCATAAAAGTCCAAAAAGAAGAGTCCCAAGAAAAGATCATAATCCCTCGATCCCCATTATATGAAGAGTTAGAGGGGTATTTATATGCTCAAAGAAGCCTATTTGGTGTGTAAGCCAAATATTCTCCTATTTAGTTAAATTAAGTTCCAAATAAATTTAATTTTCCTAAATAAAAATAAAGAGAACTTCCTAAATAGTTTAAAAATACTTGCAAACCAAGTATTTGAAACTTTTTCTATTTAGTTTTAATGAAAAACTTCTCTTTTAATAAAGCATTAAAAAGGAATTAAAAAGCAACATTAATCAAGAATAAAACAAGATTGGAGGGCCCCAAAACTAAGAAAAATCAAACTAGGAAGCGACGGGTTGGGCTTGAGGGGAGTAAATGACCCAAAACCAGGGTGCTGGCTTGGCCCTCCCTAGTTGGGCTGCACGACCTACCAGAGCTGTGCGGCCTTGGTGCAGAGGTATATTTGACTTGCTTTTTTGGGCTCGACACCTCTTTCAAAAGCCTATTCGTCCTAGTCTTAATTAAACCTCAAAACTTGATCCAAATTCATATTAAAAAATCCAACTCAGTTCCTCAATGTCTGTAAAAAATACTAAAATAAAGCTTATTTTCTTAAATCAAACCATTGTCTTAGCAAACAATTTCATCTTGCATCTCAATTTTTGATGTCTCATCATCGGGTTTCGGCTCAGACTCAAAGGTGTGCTAAAATTTAGTACCTACAGTTTACCCTATACTTTAGTAGAGTTTGTGAAGCATGTGTGATAGTGGACACAATGCAACCATACGTGCTAAAATTAATAGAATTGCAAAGGTTAGGAACCTCAAATCTGAACCTTGTTGCTTCAATGTATCTTGGTCACTTTAGGAATTTCTTTCAAGATAATGCTAATACTTCTTCCTCGAAGAAGTCTTCTAATGGAATGATGATCCCTATTAGGTCAATGAACGAATGCATCATGAACTTATTCCCTATCAATGTAAATACTCCTTCCTTGAAAAAGTCTTCTAATGGGATGATGATCTCTATTAGGTTGACAAGTGAATGCATCAAGAACCTCTTTCTTATCTATACAAATACTTTTCCCTTGGAGAAGTCTTTTGATGAGATGATGATCTTCATTAGGTTAACTAGCGAATGCACCAGGAACCACTTTCTTGTCTATGCAAATGCTCCCCCATTGGAGAAGTTTTCATCATAATCTAATGACTTTCCTTAATTGTCTTATTTTAAGTACTAATCATGTACTTAATGATTCTTCCAAATGTCTTTTTGTCTTTTTTCAAGATTTTTCTTTTTCTCTTCCCAAAACTTTCATTCAATGCTCCCAACTTTTAAGACAAGTGTTAATGGCTTCTTCTTTCTTCATTTTCAAGAAGTTATTGCAACTTTTGAGGCAACCTTTCCAACTTCCAACGCTTTTCAAGTTTCAAAATAATAGACTACCTCTTTTGAAGGCAACTTTTCTTCTTTCCAAAAAATAACCCATTTTCAAGACAATGGACTTCAACTTTTAAGACATATTTTACTTCTTCCAAAATTTTCCATTTTTAAGATAATGAGTTTCTATATTTCAAGGCAACTTTTTGTTTCCTTCCATATCTCTGAATCTTCAAACTTCTAACTCCTTTGGATTCATCTATAAATACCCCATTCTTGGGATCACATTTCCTTCATACCATTTTTATTTCTAAAGCAAAATTTTCCACTTCATCTATCAAACAACTCTTTCTCCTTCCTTTAACTTCTTCCATCATAAAAATAGGGTCATCTTCTCAAACCCATAGAAAATTTAAAAGGGTAGCCTCTCATTCTCTTCCTAACCTTTCAATGGTGGAGTCTTCCTTTAGGCAACATGTTTTCTTTTCTCTAGCTTGTTATAGCTTGAAACAAGGTGGAAAGATCCTTCTCTTAAATGCTTATCCCACTCATTCTTTTACGGAATCTCCAATCAAAATCAAATATGAGAGTGATAATATGCATGAAGCAAAAGCTTGGTATGACTAATTACTAAGAGCGATATAATTTCAAATGAACTCTATTGATTTTGACACCTTCATTTTCAGCCTTACTCTTCTTAAGTAAGATCAAATTCCAATACTCTTACTACTATCATAGAGACATGGATGGATTCTACTCACACCTTTCACCTTCCTATAGGTCAAATGATAATTGCCCCATTGTATTTTATCATCATTATGGGCACTTCTTTTGAAGGCGAACCCCTTTCATTCGATGCTTGCTTATATGAAGACAACTCTTTAGCTCAAATAGAGTATATGGACATCCTCTTGGGTATCACTCTTACCCCAAAACATGGACCCATTTCTTATACCAAATTAAAACGGTTAGTTTTTGAAATGCCCATTACTTCACCGAAGCTTGTAGATCAACAAATTATGTGTTTACTTCTCTATCTTTATGGCACTACTCTCTTTGCGATACATCCAATACGGTGGATTTTTCTCTTATACCTCTATTGAGAGATCTTTCAAAGATAAATAATATGAAATGGGGTTCTTAGCTTTTTCCTATCTTTACTCATATATGGATCAATAAGTAGGCAAAAGGTGGCCTTAGGCGGCAATTATAGAGTCATTGAGGTAAATCTTCCTTTTTCTTATAACTCCTCTATCATAATCTCCTCTTAAGATCATATTTATTTTCTCTTCTTTTTAGATTTGGATGTTTGAGCTAAATATATTCAAGTACTCTTCCTCTTCAAGAGAAACCTCTTTACAAATTCCTTTATCTTATGATGATGAAGTTTAGGAAGAAGTTTCCCCAAGAAATTACATTCCAAGAGGGAAAACTTGGTTACGGAGCAAAGCATTTTCAAAAGCCACTTATCAAACTTATAGGCAAAGGCTTAATTCACTTTTTTGAGATAAGGTAAATTAAAACTTCATCTTGATTTTGACCATGAATCATTATAATTATTATTCCTTGATTCCTTTGTAAATTATGGAGTACCTATAGGAAATATTGAAAGCTTTCCACCTTTAATCCTTCATATGGGCCATTTGAGTCATTTAAAGATCCTTCTTAAATGCCATTCTGGTATCTCAGGGAAAGGACTTACATTTGATTCCTTGATCCTAAGGATAGAAGAATTCCCACTGCTCCTCTTTCTTCCATATATTGTACTATAACTTTGGATGTAGAAGAACTTGAGGAGGTTTTGAAGGAGTGGATTGTAGGCCAAATTATACATCTCCTAATGAAGGTAGGGAATATCTTGACTTCATTTCTTCTAATCTCTTAGGGTCTCTTTGTTCATCACATTTGTGTCATCATTTATCTTGTTAGACGTTAGTATCTTCATCATATCTATTTTGATGGTTACAAATACCAAATTAATAGAATAATGAGTTTGTTTGATTATGTGCAAGATTTTCCAAGTATTTCTCTAAAGTATTGTAGGATGCTGTTGTGTCGCGGGCGTGACCACTTGTAGTCGCAGGCGCGACTCTAAGAACAAGTTTGATCACAGGAGTGACAAAGTCAGTCGCAGCCTTGAAAAACTTCAGGTCGCGGGAGTGACACATTCCAGTCGCGAGCGTAAAATTAATTTGAGAATTTCTAAAAATATCCATTAGCTTCAAGATGAACAGTGTCTCTCCAGTAGTGGGCGTGACACAAAAAGTAGCGAGTGCGACTAAGTGAAGTCGCAGGAGTGACAAGTTTATTCGCGGGCATGAAATTAAATTTAGAATATCTCAAAACATCGAGAAGCTTCTTCCTTCATGTCTTCTTTATTTCTTGCAAATTTCTTAAGTTAATTGATGGAAAAGTGGAGTATTTACCTAGTTCTCTTCATTTATATCATCAATTTGTAGAAAGGAGCAAAGAAATTCAAGAAACATTGAAGGGAACATTTTGGGTGGATCATCAAATTTGAGGTAAGAAGTTGTTTTGTTTGATTTAATAGTCTATTTAGATGTTATTTAGGTTGAATTTGATAGGTTTGTAGTTAGATTGCATCAATTGATGCTAATTGATAGGAATGCCTAAATTACCTAGCTATATTGAAGTTGTAAGAAAGGGGTTTGATGATTTAGTGTTAGATATTGTTAATTGATGATAGAATATGTTAATTGGATATGAATAGGTAATTAATTGATGGTTTATTTGATGTAAAATTGAAGTTTTGATAAGGTTGCCTTAATTGGCTTCATTGGTGATTTTGGTTGGAAATCAAGTTTCCAAGGCTATTTGAAGCATTAGGTGAGTCTATATTACATCATTTAACATTTATATTGTATTGGAATTGAAATTGGAAACATCCCTTGGATGACCCATTTTGGCCGAACCAAAGTTATTGTTCATTGCTTATGATTTTGCTTGATTTTTCTTTGGTATTCCTTAGCTATTTTGATCCTTTTAATGTTGTTTACCATTGAATATTTTTTGCCTATTGTGCTGTGGACAATGTGGCTTTGTTGTTGATTGAATGGGCTTTGATAACCTTGCACCAAAACCTAGCCAATTTGCCCATTCAAAGTTACCCACCATGTGTTGGATGAAATGCCTAGTTCAATTGCTTTTGGCCTATTACTTTGTATTCCATAGGCCTACCATTTGAATGCCATTGTTGCCAGCGATGTTGGCATGCCAATTGGCCTACTGATTTTCCTTGCCGAACTAACTTTTGTTCCTTACCTTTGTTGTTTACCATAACCCTTATCCTTGATTGTACATCGTATATTGCAATGCCATTTGTTCAATTGCTATTTGATTTGAAAGATATTGAGCTTAATGCCATTGATGATACCATTGTT
>CANXYC011062108.1:0-11408 GCA_948193065.1 Aleurites moluccanus | reverse complement strand
ATTTTTTAACACCAATCCATCAAATAACATACATATGCATCAAATGTATAACATTTAACCATTTAAACCTATCAAACATCAAAGCATCATATCATTCCTTAAGCTATACACATTCGGCCAAAATGAAAATCCATTCAAATTAATTTCTTTTCATCAAATAACCACCAATTCATTACATACACATTAAATACAACTCATTCCATCATTTAAACCTATAAAACATCAAACATCAACCCATTATTCACACTTCATATGGTTCGGCCAAAGTGAAACACCATCCAAATTGATTTCTTTCCATTAATTAACCACTAATGCAATACATATGCATCAATTATAACTCATTTGAATAAAAAAATTCATCAAAATCACACTTTGATTCATACCTTTTCCTATTAGGGTTTGGTTTCCAACTTTTTAATTTTCTTCCAATCTAAACATATTTTTATCACCAATTAATATCAAAGAACATCTTAAGATCATAATTAAACCAAAAGGATTGAAAAATCACTTACTTTACAAATAGTTCTTTCAAAACTTCAAAGTTTTGATTTATCAACTTTTCTTATTTTTCATTTGAATCTAAGGATAGATTTGTGTTTAAGATGATGGAATTAACAAGTTTAATTCAAGAAATGAAAGAAAACAACAAGCTTTGGTGAAGATCAATGGTGGCTGAAACTTTGGTGGAGAGGAAAGAGAAAATTTGGTTGGAAATTTGGCTAAGAATGGTGAAGGGGTGGGAAAAATCTAACAAAAATCATATGGTGTAATCCTATGCTTTGAGTTTATGATAGAAATGGTGAAACCTAGCTTACTAACATCCATTTCTTCATCTTTTCATCCAATGGTTGGATTTAGGTTAGCCTAAAATGATGCCATAGGCTAGCATACACTATATAAGTCCATAATTCAAAGGAAAAGACTAAACTACCCCTAATTCGAATGGAATCCCTATCAGAACGGTTTTGCCCGCAATTATTTTATAACGGCTTTAACTTTCCAACAATAATTCATTTAATCATAAAACCACTATTTTCATGTTCTAATATTCTTTTTCACCTTCAAATATGATGTTAATTCCATAAATTATTCAAGGTGTATGAAATGACATTTTGCCCCCAATTCACCAAAAACTCAAATTTGTCTGATTTCTTTTTAACAGCTTTTAAACCCCCTATATTCATACAAATACATCATATAACATGCATATCTATCGATTTCATGCATAAACACATAAAAATTTACAAGTTGCAAGTCAAACAAAAATTCCCCCTAAGTTACCCTTTGTGGCTCAAGTTCTAGGTTAAACTGAGGTGTTACAGTTATATACCTCTCATTTTCTCTAGACGTTTCACATTGCCTCGTCTTCTCACTCATATTTGAGCACAATCACCTCGCCCCCAGGCCCCACAACAACTTGCCTCGTCAACGAATAGATTACAAGGGAAGTACCCATAAGGAACTCAAATTTATATGACATGCAATCCCTGCTACCTCCGAAAAAAATAAAATTCAATCGTTTTAAGCACAGGGCTTTACAACCTCGAAAACAAACACATCATTATCTCTATCAATCTACAAAATAATGTCTCTGTATATTGTCATGCCACTCAAGACTCCTATAAAAGTTAGAGTTTAATCATCAAGCAAAGGGCTTTTGGTTGATCACCCACCAAAAAGAGGGATTTTTTTTTTTTGCCTCTTATCCGTTCTTCTCTCTCATTCCTAGATATGAGAGAATACAACTTTCCTCAAGGTAACTCTTTACAGCTTAATGTGCCATTCGACCTCCAGTAAACGCCCTCTCTAGCTTAGTAGTCTCTTTATCTTTCATAATATACAATCTTTTCCTTTTGAGCTAGTCATTTGTTGGAGTCTAGTGCCTAAAGGCCTTATTCCCATTGGAAAAGATCAAAGTGAGAGTCTCCAAACTCTCTTACTCATGTAAGTTGTGTCATCATCTACAAGTCTACGCTATTCACAAATATTTAATTTTATACATGCAGTCACACTGACTTAAACATCAAATGTTGACCTAGCTCGATCCTTCTAACGTTAACTTGCTTTGTCATACAGGTTGAGATCTAATAATTGCTCTGATGCCCAATTCCAACCTTTATACTGAATAAGGTCAGTACTTACACATAGAAAGCTCAACACCATTTGATCCATTAAGATCAATACTTCTACACAGTGATGTCAATGATGTTCCATTCGATAAGGTCAATACTTCCTCTCAACAAAGTTCATACAGTTCCATAAAATGGAGTTATGTACCTTCGTACTTCTTATACTCACTAAGATCTATTATCTTAATTTTTAACTATCTTTCCACTATATTATATCATCACATATTTCATTTTTCAAACTTAGATTGGACATACTCCTTTTTAGAAAAATTCAAACCTAATATCTAACACACAACTACAATATATCAAAATCCCAAACCATAATACTATAACAAATTTGAATGACTCAACTAAATCATCCAATCATAAAACCCTGAACTATTATTTAAGTGTTTGGATAAAGAAGACATGTTAAAAAGGCCGAATGATGCATGATAATAGAGATACCTAAAAAAATAGATAACTGACATCAAGAGATAGGGTTGAGCATGGAAGCGGGGATCTCGAACTGATTTGAATTTCTAAATTGAAAAAATAACGGGAAAAAATATATATGAGAATAAAAAAATAATCGAATCGAACCGAAATCAAATTAATATAATGGGATGGGATTGAAGATGCTTTAATCTTCGTACTGAGAACTGAATTGCACCCAAATTATCATGAATTCCCGAATCGATTAAATAATTTATATATATTTATATAATTATAAATTTATAGTATATACATATTTTTATATTTATAATATATGGTATATATATATTTAAATAATTATAAATTTATTATATATTATATATATATTATAAAATTATATTTAAATCTTTGAATATATGAACCGAACTAAATTAAAATCCCTGTATATCCGAATTAAATCAAAATATATATAAATTGGAACCGAATCCACGTATACCCGAATACTCAAATTGTAAACTATTAAATTTTCGGGATAATTCGGTATAAACATTTTATCCATTTGATTCTGTTCCGAAGATTTAAAAATAAAATCTCTATAAATTCAATTTGATTTAAAAATTTTCAGATTTTCGACATTACCCGAACCGTGCAGTTGACTTTTTTTTTTTTTTATCAAATATTGATTTAACTATAACAGTGGAAATAAAATATAAAATTATATCTTTTAAATATATATATATATATATATATATATATATTATCACAGTTGAATACTATAAAATACTATAAATGGTAAATATTTAAAATATAAAATTATTTAAAAAATTTAAAATTTATTGTATGCAACGTAAATCTTAAGTTAATATTTATTTTTAAATTTTAAATCAATATTTTTATTTACAGTTTTATATAAATTTTAATTTAATTAAAATTTGTAGGCATATTAGATGAATTTATTCTGAATTTTATATGTTTTGCAATTATACTCTTTTTTTTTGCTAATTTTATATTAATTTAAAATTTTAGTTCCAATTCTAACTTAAAGTTAAATTTAAAAAATAATTATTATTATAATAATTTGAAATACAAAAATGAAATTAACTTGGAAACTTATCATATCACAAATATCAATTTAATATTTAGATTTTAACAAGAATTAATTAGATTTTATAATTTTTATAAATTTAAGAAATTATCAATAATAAAATTAATAACTCAACTAATCAAATTTACAAAATTAAAAAATTTAATTAATTTTAATTAAAATTTAAAAAATTAAATTGATAATATTATATAATAAATTTAAGAATTAATTAGGCATTTTAAAGTTTTAATTAATAAATTTTTTATTATAATTATAATTTACAAAAAATTACAATTAAAATTGTAAAATAATATAAAGTTTACAAATTTATAAAATTATATACCATTCATGATAAATTTATAAATTAGATTAAAATTTAAAATATTTATTATTAAATAATTCAAAATTAATGAATTTTAAATTTTTTAATTTTAATATTGAAAAAAATTATCAAACACCAAACTCCAACTACATCGGGTGCAACTCATCATAATTCCTTGTTACTGTTAGAACGCTTTTCACAAAACTAAAAATTTTGATCTTTTGCATCACCCGCCCAATGAAGCACTTGCATTATTTGCAGCAAAAACACAATCCACGAAACAAATCGTTGAAACCCACCTATAACCGTCCATTCGAAACTTATCGACGTTCCAAATCTAACATCAGGATTCACGCGGATCGACTCTCCTATCCGTTGATATTCTTGTAATCTAACGACCACAGTCAACTCGTTAAACTCCAAACTACTAAAACACCAAAAGCATAATCCGTGCCACAACTCCTAATACTATTTCTTCACCGTAGATTAAGACCTCATCCACGGTTCACTTCTAATTTTCCTCAGTCACGCGGATCGACCTTTTTGGCTGTGGATAAGCATAAATCTAACGATCAAAATCAAATCGCGCTAGAACACCGAAATCGCCACTTCTTAAAAAGCACAATCCGTGGCACAACTCTGAAAATCATTGATAACCATCGATTAAAACACGAAATCTAACGGCTACAATCAAAACCCGCCTATCTGCTGAATTCCCAATCGACCCAATAAATACCTCAAAAGCCGCATTGAATTTCAGTCAAATACTCTCATAACAACCTTTCTATCTCAAAAACTTCGTGAGAAAATTCTTTAAAATTTTCCGGGAAAATGTCGGGTCGAGGAAAGGGAGGCAAGGGTTTGGGAAAGGGGGGAGCTAAGAGGCATAGGAAGGTTCTCAGGGATAACATTCAAGGCATCACTAAGCCAGCAATTCGTCGTCTGGCACGCAGAGGTGGTGTGAAGAGGATCAGTGGCTTGATCTATGAAGAGACTCGTGGGGTTCTCAAGATCTTCCTTGAGAATGTGATTCGTGATGCTGTGACCTACACAGAGCATGCCAGAAGAAAAACCGTTACTGCAATGGATGTGGTATATGCGCTGAAGAGGCAGGGAAGGACTTTGTATGGTTTTGGGGGTTAGGTTTTTATGTTAAATTTATTGTTGGGGTCTTAGGATTGTAGTAGTCATGGTATTATTGATCTTTGCTTTGGATCCTATTTTTAGGAATTGCTTGTGATACTATTGTAATTGTGATCGTTATCCGAACTCTGAAGCAATATAATTTTAATTACTGGGTAAATTCATCGTACGTTTTGCTGTTTGGATTATTTGAGACTCTTAAAAGATGGGGGTCACAGAGGGTGATTACATGAGTAATCAGAAGCTTGTATAGATGATGCATCTACCTGCCAATTAGATTTCTCTGCTGTATGCTCTCAGGGTGGTCGTTCAAATGACTGAGTGAAGATGTTTAAATGTTTATTGGGTTTTTTGGTTGGTTACTCTGATACATTCAATTTTCTTTCTCATAAGTTAATAGATGAACTGGTTGTCTTTAAAGCTTTCTCAAGTCCTTAATTTGTAATATAATTGGAACTTAGCGTTTTTATCAGTCCAGTAATGAGTATCACGATCAGGAACGATTGATTTTTGATCCGCAGGCCATTCTTATATTCTGCAGAATATTGGATCTTGCGTGGGTTGAAGTTCACCAGGTTACTGAGATTATTACCAATGGCCGTTCACTAGACCTGGGTTTGTCAAATAATTTTTGCAGGTGTCAATATCGACTTTACCCTCGATTTAGCTTACCAGCGCTTTCGGCCATTGCCGTTTTACCCTTGTAACCATAGCATGAAGGTTCCAATTTGCCCATCTACCATTACATGCTTAATTGCTAAATTTCCAATACCACGTATAGAAAATCTTTTAGATCTGTTTTTTTAACGGAGTTAGAATTTTTAGTTTATGTGATTTGTTAATAATCTGTCTATACTTTAGTTCCTAAAATATTACAAAATGTATTTAAATAAAAGAGAATTTTCTTTCGAATAACAACAAAACTTGTACATTCAATCGAAGATAGCTTTAATTATTTTAAATGTTATTTTTTACATTGGTAGTATAAAAACTTAAATTATTTATTAATTCAATTTAAAAATAATTTATTTTATAAAAAATAAATTAATAAGAAAATTTTATTTTTATAAGTTGTTGGTTGAAACATTTTATTTAATAAAAATATACACCTGACTTATCTAAAGTACAAAATTGTGTGATATTATTTTTAATGATTAATCTAACTTAAATAACTTGGAATTGAAAAATATTTACCAGTTTTTTATGTGTTTCATTTTAGTTATTTAAAAATTATTATAAAAAATTTAAAAATTATTATAAAATTTTTAAAAAATTATATTTTGATAATATTTAATTTAATGAATTTATTGATATATTTTTATATTAAATAAAAATTATTTGAACAGTTAAAAATATATTAAAAATACGTTAAATTTAGACCGTTAAATATAATATATAAAATTTTTAATACATTTTTTTTTATTTAAATGATTTTTATTTAGTATAAAAAATATATCAATAGATTTATTATATCAAATATTATCAAAATATAAATTTTTAAAAATTTTATTAAATTTTTTAAAAAATTAAAATGAAATACATAAGGACTGTTGTATAAAAAATATACAGCAGTCCCCAACCCAATAACTTGAGCCGTTTGTAATCCAAAATTACTGTCCAATAGAAAAACTATAATCAGCGCAACCAAATCCAAAATCCGACCTGATTCATCTATATACCCAACCAAAACTTGCGTATGTCATAGTGACAAGGAAAAGCCCTATCTATCTATACCCAACACAAATAATACAAGCACTTTCCACTAGCGCACCGTAGAATGTTCCATTCCCTACGTAGACTATACTCAACCCTTGGATTACTGAAGGGTTGTGTACTGCTTTTTGGCTCCATCCATGTATTAATTTTCTTGTTTGGTAATTGCCAATATGTCATCAGATATTTACAGTGGCGGAGACACTGGTTATGCACACCTTCGATTAAAAAAAATTTATATACAAATTAGTATTATATCAATTTATCACCTCTTAAATTTATGTGAGTGTTTCCTCTAAATTTAATGGCAGAGTCAAATATAAATATTTACAGTCCAGATTATTTTTTTTATATATTTATATTATATTAACTCATAATTTATAAATATATTTGAGTGCTCTCCCTAACTATATATAAAATTAATATTATGATACTCATTATTTAAATTTATTTAAATCTAAAAAAAAATTATTATCCAAGCCCACAAATATATGCTCTCTAATTTTTTTTAGTTGTCGTTTTTTATTCTACACAAATTAAGAAGAAATTTAATTAAGAATTAAAATTACTTTATTGCCTCTTAATATCCAATAAAGCGTGTATCCTTTAATTACAAGATTAACTTCATTAATATTTTATTTTATTCAAAAAAGAAAAATAATTTTATTTTGGCATTTTAATTGTTTTGAATATTAATTTGTTATGTAAAACTTTTTCCTCTAAATTTGAATTTCTTCTAAAAGAAACTCTTTAAAATCTCTTGTTTATTTGAAATATGAGTAGAATAAAATAAATTATGAAAGTTAAAACTGAAATTAGAATATCTTTACAATAAAATCAAGTTAAAATGTCATTATTTGAAATAAATTTGAATGTTGAAACGATCAATTCAGAAATTTATAATGCATATAAACAAAATTTTCATTGATTATGCTCATTTCGATTTTGACCTCAATGTTAGTTCAACACCTTCTCTTTGCGATGATTGAGATATCTTCATCAAATAAATTTCAATGGGATTTAAACAATGAACCATGTGTGAAAGAAGATGACCTATCCTTATTGGACTTAAATAGGGATCAACATGTAGAAAGAGAGGATAATAGTACTCATGTAGCACAAGAATTATCGTAGGAAATAAATTCATATTGGTAATAGCGACTGAACGTTTATAATTAAATGTTTGATTGGAGAGAATGGTAAAATTAATATAAAATGAATTAAAGTCAAATTGATATTAGAAAACGATAAATAAATTTGAAAAAATATTTTTTTTAAAATAACAGATAAAAAAATAAAGGAGATATTAATGGATAGCATGCAGTTATTGACAAGCCATATGATCATTTAAAAAAAAAAACAAATGAAACCTCATCAACCTACCCATTAATTACTACTCTCAACTCATGTACTATTATTCTATCTTCATTTAATTTTTTTTTTACTCGTTTTATTTTTTTTTCAATTACAACTAAGTTTCATCTTAAATTTTAAGTGAATTTAATTTTTTATTAAAGTAACTCAAATCCTTCTCTAACCTTAATCATCTCCAATTGGTAATAAGTAAACAATATTTTTATAAATTATTTAGATTTTCATTATTAAAATTAAATTTTATGTATATTCTCTTTTATATAGTATATTAGAATTTTGATATTGCTATTTTGATAATAAATGTTTCTTAAGTATTTAGTATGAGAGGACTTAGGCTTAAATCAAGAATTAGATTATTTATTTTTTATTTATTAATTTTATGGGATTTATATACTTATACTAAAATTGAATAAAAAATTATATATATATATTTTTTACACATTATATCAATTTAAGATACTTATTTTTTTTTTAAATTGTACTAAAAATATAATGTATATGAGTACTCCTAACTCTAGGGTCTTGGCTTTGCCACTGAGTATTTACTTTGAGGTTTGATATAGTCATGGTGTTAGTTACTTTTGCTCTTCACCCTTGCATCGTTCTACTTTAGAAATATTTTCGCAAACATAACCATATTTTTCAAACATGCTCCGATCTTAGATTCAGCGAGTAGAGGGTACCATAATAAGAAGTTGAATCGAAATCAAATCAAATTTAAATTGAAAGAAATTAATTTAATAATAAATATTTTACTAATTGGGTAGTACTATTAATTTTTTATTTTTGTACTTAGAAAATAAAATATGTGAAGATAATGACAAATAAGCAACATTACACTCAAGTTGGTATTGATTTAAAAGTCTTTTTCCTAAACAGTAACCTTTTTTTTTTTTGAAGCCCATAAAGAAGCTGACCGGTTTCAATTAAACCGATTCAAGCAACCTATTATTAGTTCCACACTCGTGATCTTTAAATAAATAACAATTTTCTGAAATCCACAAAAAGATTGATAGATTCATCATATCTAATGAATTTTAAATTTGATTTTCAATTAAATCGATTCAATAGATTGAATTGTGCCGGATATAATAATGTTGTTCATAACCATCAAAAGGAAAAAAATTATAGTACACTAAGTCATTGACCTCTCTTTTTAATGGATTACTTTTTTTTTTTTCTTTTTGAGAAAAGATAAAAACTCATATTAATAGATATGAGAATAACATGAGAATCTTACAATCAACAAATAAAAACTACATGTGTTAGAATTTGTTGAAATTAAAAAAAGAAGAAAAGTAGTTATTTCTAAAAGGTGTGTCTTTTCTAAAAATATATGGTTATAATCTAAAAATTATGTCTTTTCTAAATAGTTATTTTTTAATTTTAAATTAAAGATTATGATTTTATATTAAAAGTTATGTTTATTTATAAGAGTCGCAACTTTTGAATTTTTCTATTATAAATATATGGGTTTGTGAATTCATTTAATATAACTTTAACTATAAAAACTTTATTGAGTAAAAGAATTTCATATAGTCAATTTTCTTTTTTTTTTCTATTCCAAAAGACCACTTAATTTTCTTTAATTCCAAACTTAAAGTTTTTCACTATTTGCTTAGTGCAAAACTTTTAAAGGCTTGTCATATCCACTAAAGCTATTTGCATTCAATTCCATAGCAATCTCGAAGAGGAGAGGAAGCAAATATCTCTTTTAGGAAAGCGGATTTACGCGTTTCAAGTCTTGTGTCTTAAATTTGCTTGTGTTCTTATTTTCTTCTAATATTTATAGTTGTTATTTATTTGTGACTTCTATTATGAATACAATATTTTTCAACAATCTAAAAGCGATATTTATCTCAACAATTTACAATGGAAGCCACAAATGTTGAATCAAGATTGTATTCGTTTGGACCATTTTGATGGAACAAATTTTACTTGTTGGCAAGACAAGATAAAGTTCATGTTAACTGCTTCCAAGATTTTTTATGTGCTTGATCCAAATCTTCCACCAATTCCTGATCCAAATGATGATGATACTGATGAAATTAAAGCTGAAAGAAAGAAGAGAAATGAAGATGAAGTTTTGTACAGAGGACACATTCTTAATGCTCTTTCAGATTGACTTTATGATCTTTATACGGTGGAGCCTTCTACAAAAGTAATATGGAATAGTTTACAATTTAAGTATCATGCTGAGGAAGAAGGTACGAAAAATTTTTTAATTTCTAAATATTTTGATTATAAGTTTGTAGATGATAAGCCAATCTTAGCACAAGTACATGAGTTGCAAGTCATTGTTAATCAATTAAGGGCTGAAAAAATAGAACTTATCTAGAAATGATAAATGCTATGTTATTACATGCTAAATTGCCTTATAATTTATTGGTATAAACTTTATCGGTTGCATGTCATGTTTTAAATAGAATTCCTTCTAAAAAATCTAAGATACCTCCATATGAGTTATGGAAGGGAAGACAACCTAATATTGGTTATTTTAAAGTGTGGGGGTGTCTTGCATATTACAAAAATAATGATTCTAAAAGGACAAAGTTGGGACCTAGAGGAATTAAATATGCATTTGTAGGATATGCCTCAAATAGTAAGGCTTATAGACTTCTTAATTTGGAGTTTGATGTCATAATAGAATCTTGAGATGTAGAATTCTTTGAAAACTTATTGGCTATAAGAGATAATGTCCATTTTTTAATTAATGAAAATACATCACAAAAGATTGGTGAGCAATCTAATATTCCTTTGATTGGAAAGCAATCAAATTCACAAGAGGTTGGTGAGCAATCTAGTGAATTAAGGAGAAGCACTCGTGTACGGAAAGCAAAAACATTAGGACCAGATGAGATTGATTCTCAAAGTATTTCTTTTTACCTTGTAGAAGGGTAGAAGGAACAATTGAGAAAGTATTAAGAACTCTTCCTCTTGTTCTTCAAGTGGAAGATGATCCTAAAACTATTAAAGAAGCTATGGCTTATCGTGACGTTGCTTTATGGAAAGATGCTATTAATGATGAGATGGATTCTATTATGTCAAACCATACTTGGGAACTTGTCGATTTACTTCCTGCTTCTAAACCTATTGGTTGTAAATGGGTATTTCATAGAAAGTATCATACAGATGGTACTCTCCAAACTTTTAAAGCAAGATTAGTGGCAAAAGGATTTTGACAAAAAGAAGGAATAAACTATTTTGATACTTATGCTCCCGTAGCTAG